>JAKWBO010000230.1:0-75392 GCA_034336685.1 Luscinia luscinia | reverse complement strand
AGTAACACGGTGACAGTGACAGTGACACAATGACACAGTGAGAGTGACACAGTGACACAATGAGAGTGACACAGTGACACAATGAGAGTGACACGGTGACAGTGACAATGACAGTGTCACAGTGTCGCAGTGCCGGTGACAGTGCCGGTGACAGTGACAGTGACACAGTGCCAGTGACACAGTGACAGTCACAGGATAACAAGTGACACAGTGACAGTGACACAGTGACACAGTGACGGTGACAATGACAGTGTCACGGTGACAGTGCCGGTGACAGTGCCGGTGACAGTGCCAGTGACACAGTGACACAGTGACAGTGACACAGTGACAGTGACACGGTGACAGTGTCACGGTGACAGTGCCGGTGACAGTGACAATGACAATGACAGTGACAGTGTCACGGTGCCAGTGCCGGTGACAGTTTCGGTGACACAGTGACACAGTGACAGTGACAGTGACAATGACAGTGTCACGGTGCCAGTGCCGGTGACAGTGCCAGTGACACAGTGACAGTGACAGTGACAGTGTCACGGTGCCAGTGCCGGTGACAGTGCCGGTGACAGTGCCAGTGACACAGTGCCAGTGACACAGTGACAGTGACACAGTGCAGTGACACAGTGACAGTGACAATGACAGTGCCGGTGACAGTGCCAGTGACACAGTGACAGTGGCGACAGTGACAGTGACACAGTGACAGTGACACAGTGACAATGACAGTGACAGTGTCACGGTGCCAGCGCCGGTGACAGTGGCAGCGCAGCCCGCAGATTGTCACCGAGCCGTTCCTGCACCTGCGCTACGACGGCACCGACGCGGCGCTGATGGTGTCACCGCGGGGACACCCCCCCCACGCCGGGTCCTGCCCCGCCGGCGACTTCCTGGCGGCCTTCACCCAGCGGTGGGTGACAGGGACAGGGACAGGGACACGGGGACACCCAGCGGGGGGTGACAGGGACACGGGGACGCAGTGGGGTGACAGCGACACGAGGGTGACAGGGACACGGGGGACACCAGCGGTGGGTGACAGGGACACGGGGACAGGGACAGGGGGACAAGGACAGGGGTGACAGGGACAGGGGACAGGGACAGGGACACCCAGCGGGGGTGACAGGGACAGGGGACACCCAGCGGGGGCAGTGACAGGGACAGGGGTGACAGGGACACCCAGCGGGGGTGACAGGGACACGGGGACAGGGACAGGGGGACAGGGACAGGGGGACACCCGGGCCGGGGGGTGACAGGGACAGGGGACAGGGGGTGACAGGGGACAGGGGTGACACGGGACGGGGGTGACACGCGGGGACACGGGGGGTGACAGGGGACAGGGACACCGCTGTGGGGGGACAGTGACACGGGGACACCGGGCGGGGACACCACTGCCACCACCTGTCCTGGTGACACTGGCCCGGTGACACCAGCCTGGCGTGGTGACACCACCTGTCCCAGTGCCACCAGTCCATCCCAGTCCATCCCAGTGCCCCCAGTCCCATCCCAGTGCCCCCAGTCCCATCCCAGTGCCCCCAGTCCATCCCAGTGCCCCCAGTCCCATCCCAGTGCCCCCAGTCCATCCCAGTGCCCCCAGTCCCATCCCAGTGCCCCCAGTCCATCCCAGTGCCCCCAGTCCCATCCCAGTGCCCCCAGTCCATCCCAGTCCATCCCAGTGCCCCCAGTCCATCCCAGTGCCCCCAGTCCATCCCAGTCCATCCCAGTGCCCCCAGTCCCATCCCAGTGCTCCCAGTCCATCCCAGTGCCCCCAGTCCATCCCAGTCCATCCCAGTGCCCCCAGTCCCATCCCAGTGCTCCCAGTCCATCCCAGTGCCCCCAGTCCATCCCAGCCCATCCCAGTGCCCCCAGTCCATCCCAGTGCCCCCAGTCCATCCCAGTCCATCCCAGTGCCCCCAGTCCCATCCCAGTGCTCCCAGTCCCGTCCCAGTGCCCCCAGTCCATCCCAGTGCCCCCAGTCCCGTCCCAGTGCCCCCAGTCCATCCCAGTGCCCCAGTCCCATCCCAGTGCTCCCAGTCCATCCCAGTGCCCCCAGTCCATCCCAGTGCCCCCAGTCCCATCCCAGTGCCCCCAGTCCATCCCAGTGCCCCAGTCCCATCCCAGTGCCCCCAGTCCATCCCAGTGCCCCCAGTCCCATCCCAGTGCTCCCCAGTCCGTCCCAGTGCCCCCAGTCCCGTCCCAGTGCCCCCAGTCCGTCCCAGTGCCCCCAGTCCATCCCAGTGCCCCAGTCCCATCCCAGTGCTCCCCAGTCCATCCCAGTGCCCCCAGTCCATCCCAGTCCATCCCAGTGCCCCCAGTCCCATCCCAGTGCCCCCAGTCCATCCCAGTGCCCCCAGTCCATCCCAGTGCCCCCAGTCCCATCCCAGTGCCCCCAGTCCATCCCAGTGCCCCCAGTCCCATCCCAGTGCCCCCAGTCCATCCCAGTGCCCCCAGTCCCATCCCAGTGCCCCCAGTCCATCCCAGTCCATCCCAGTGCCCCCAGTCCATCCCAGTGCCCCAGTCCATCCCAGTCCATCCCAGTGCCCCAGTCCCATCCCAGTGCTCCCAGTCCATCCCAGTGCCCCCAGTCCATCCCAGTCCATCCCAGTGCCCCCAGTCCCATCCCAGTGCTCCCAGTCCATCCCAGTGCCCCCAGTCCATCCCAGCCCATCCCAGTGCCCCCAGTCCATCCCAGTGCCCCCAGTCCATCCCAGTCCATCCCAGTGCCCCCAGTCCCATCCCAGTGCTCCCAGTCCGTCCCAGTGCCCCAGTCCCGTCCCAGTGCCCCCAGTCCCGTCCCAGTGCCCCCAGTCCATCCCAGTGCCCCCAGTCCCTGTCCCTCCCATGGGTCCCTGACCCCCACCCAGGTACCAGCGGGATTTGGGGTTCACCCCCATGACCCCCCACATTTTGGGGTTCCTACCCCTGTTTTGGGGTCCCCCATAATTTGGGGTCCTCCCCACATTTCGGGGTCCCCCAGGTACCGGCAGGAGTTGGGGTTCACCCGGTGTTATTTTGGGGTCCCCCCAGGTTTGGGGTTTCACCCGGTGTTATTTGGGGTTCACCCGGTGTTTCGGGGTCCCCCCTGGTGTTTCGGGGTTCACCCCGTGTTATTTTGGGGTCCCCCGGTGTTTATGTTTTTGGTCCCCAGGTACCGGCAGGAATTCGGGGTTCACCCGGTGTTTTTGGGGTTCACCCGGTGTTATTTTGGGGTCCCCCCGGTGTTTTTGGGGTTCACCCGGTGTTATTTGGGCCCGCAGGTGCCGGCAGGAGTTCGGGGTCCCCCCCAGGTTTCGGGGTTCACCCGGTGTTATTTCTGGGTTCACCCGGTGTTATTTTTGTTTCGGGGTTCACCAGGTGTTATTTCTGTTTTTGGGGTTCACCCGGTGTTTTTGGGGTTCACCCGGTGTTATTTTTGTTTTTGGGGTTCACCGGTGTTTATATTTTGGTCCCCAGGTACCGGCAGGATTCGGGGTTCACCCGCTGTTATTTCGGGGTTCACCCGCTGTTATTTCGGGGTCCCCCCGGTGTTTTGGGGTTCACCGGTGTTTATATTTGGGCCCGCAGGTACCGGCAGGAGTTCGGGGTTCACCCGGTGTTATTTCTGTTTTTGGGGTCCCCCCCATGTTTTGGGGTTCACCCCGTGTTTATATTTTGGCCCCCAGGTACCGGCAGGAGTTCGGGGTTCACCCGGTGTTATTTTGGGGTTCACCCGGTGTTGTTTCGGGGTCCCCCCGGTGTTTTTGGGGTTCACCCGGTGTTTATATTTTTTGGGGTCCCCAGGTACCGGCAGGAGTTCGGGGTCCCCCCCGATTTTGGGGGTTCACCGGTGTTTGTTTATATTTGGTCCCCAGGTACCGGCAGGAGTTCGGCTTCGAGCTGCCGGGCCGGGCCGTGCTCGTGGACGATCTGCGCGTGCGCGGCCGCGGCAGAACCGAGCGGGGGGCGGAGCCACGGCTGGGAGAGGGGGCGGGGCCACCGAGAGTGGAGAGGGTGAGACTGGGATGGACTGGGAGGGACTGGGAGGGACTGGGAGGGACTGGGATGGACTGGGGATACTGGGAGGGACTGGGATGGACTGGGGATAAACTGGGAGGGACTGGGAGGGACTGGGGATACTGGGATGGACTGGGGATACTGGGATAAACTGGGATAAACTGGGGCAGAACCGAGCGGGGGGCGGAGCCACGGCTCGGAGAGGGGGCGGGGCCACCCCGGGTGGAGAGGATGAGAAACTGAACTGGGGATACTGGGAGGGACTGGGATGATCCAAAGGTGACGTGAGGGTGACCCGGAAGTGACCCCCGAATGACCTTAGCAATGACCGGAAGTGACCCGGGGGGCGACTTGGAAGTGACCGGAAGTGACCCGGAAGTGACTGACAATGACCGGAAATTACCTGGGAGCGACCGGAAGTAACAACGGGATGACCCGGAAATGGCCGGAAATGCCCCGAAAGTGACTGGATATGACCCAGGCAATGACCGGAAGTGACTAGATATGACCGGAAATGTCCCGGCAGTGAACCGGAAGTGGCCGGAAGTGCCCTGACAGTGACCGGAAGTTACTAGATATGACTGAAATGTCCCCGGCAGTGACCGGAAATGACTGGTTATGACCGGAAGTGCCCCGGCAGTGACCGGAAGTTACTAGATATGACCGGAAATGACCCCGTCAGTGGCCGGAAATGACTGGTTATGACCGGAAATGACCCCGGCAGTGACCAGAAATGACCCCGGCAGTGACCGGAAATGCCCTGACAGTGACCGGAAATGACTGGTTATAACCGGAAATGACCCCGGCAGTGACCGGAAATGACTGGTTATGACCGGAAATGACCCCGGCAGTGACCGGAAGTGCCCCGGCAGTGACCGGAAATGACTGGTTATGACCGGAAATGACCCCGCGGCAGTGACCGGAAGTGCCCCCGCAGGTGACCCGCTGCTATTTCGAGGGCGGCTACCAGGACACGCCCGTGTTCCTGCTGGCGGAGCTGCGCAGCGGCCACACCCTGCCCGGGCCGGCCATCGTCATCGACACCAACAGGTGGGGGAGGGGCGGGGGCCCAGGGAGGGGGAGGGGACCCCAGGGAGCATTTTGGGGACCCCCAGTGGGATTTTTGAGCGACCTCAGTGATGTTTTTGGGGACCCCTGGGAGGTTTGGGGACCCCAGGGAGGTTTTTGGGATCCCAGTGGCATTTTAGGGATCCCAGGGATGTTTTTGGGGACCCCAGTGATATTTTTTGAGGTCCCCGGTGGTGTTTTGGGACCCCCAATGACATTTTTGGGGATCCCAGTGGCATTTTAAGGATCCCAGGGATATTTTTGGGACCCCCAGTGATATTTTTGGGGACTCCCAGTGACATTTTAGGAATCCCAGTGAGATATTTGGAGCTCCCAATGACATTTTTGGGGACCCCAGTGATATTTTTGGGACCCCAATGAGATTTTTTGGGATCTCAATGATGTTTTTGGGGTCCCCAATGACAATTTTTGGACCCCCCAGTGACATTTTAGGGGTCCCAGGGAGATTTTTGGGACCCCCAATGTGATTTTTAGGGACCTCAATGATGTTTTTGGGGACCCCCCCTGGGATTTTTTTAGGGACTCCAGTAAGATTTTAGGGACCCCGATGTGATTTTTTGGGACCCCGATGTGATTTTTTGGGACCCCCAGTGATATTTTTAGGGACCCCAGGGAGGTTTTTGGGGTCCCCAGTGACATTTTTTGAGGTCCCCGGTGGTATTTTGGGACTCCCAATGTGTTTTTTGGGGACCCCATGGATATTTTGGGGTCCCTCAGTGACATTTTCGGACCCCTGGTGACATTTTTGGGATCCCCAGTGAGATTTTTGGGGTCCCCAGTGAGATTTTTAGGGTACCCCAATGATATTTTAGGGACCCAAATGCAATTTTTGGGATCCCCAATGCCGTTTTTGGGGTCCCCAATACCATTTCGGGGTCCCTGATGCCATTTTTGGGGTCCCTGACGCCGGTTTCGGGGTCCCCAGCACGGTGCTGGTGGAGCCGGGCTGCGTGGCCGCCGTGACCCCGGTGACATTTTTGAGTATCCCGGTGATATTTTGGGGTCCCCGATGCCATTTTTGGGGTCCCCGGTGCCATTTTTGGCTCCCCAATGCCATTTTTGGGGTCCCTGATGCCGCCGGGTCCCTGATGCCGTTTTCGGGGTCCCCAATCCCATTTTCGGGGTCCCCAATCCCATTTTCGGGGTCCCTGATGCCGTTTTCGGGGTCCCTGATGCCGATTTCGGGCTCCCCAATCCCATTTTTGGCGTCCCCGATCCCGTTTTTGGGGTCTCTGATGCCGTTTTTGGGGTCCCCAATCCCATTTTTGGGGTCCCCGGTGCCGATTTCGGGGTCCCCAATCCCATTTTGGGGTCTCCAATGTGACATTTCGGGGTCCCCAGCACGGTGCTGGTGGAGCCGGGCTGCGTGGCCGCGGTGACCCCAGTGACATTTTGGGTGATCCCAATGACATTTCGGGGTCCCCAATCCCATTTTTGGGGTCCCCAATCCCATTTTTGTGGTCCCTGATGCCATTTTTGGGGTCCCTAATGCCATTTTTGGGGTCCCCAATCCCATTTTTGGGGTCCCCAATCCCATTTCTGGGGTCCCTGATGCCGTTTTTGGGGTCCCCAATCCCATTTTCGGGGTCCCCGGTGCCGGTTTCGGGGTCCCTGATGCTGGTTTCGGGGTCCCTGATGCCATTTTTGGGGTCCCCGGTGCCGTTTTCGGGGTCCCCGATGCCGCTGGGGTCCCCAGTGCGGTTTTGGGGTCCCCAGCACGGTGACACGCTGTGGCCGCCGTGACCCCAGTGACATTTTGAGTATCCCCAATGACATTTCGGGGTCCCCAATCCCATTTTTGAGCTCCCCAATCCCATTTTCGGGGTCCCTGACGCCGGTTCGGGGTCCCCAGCACGGTGCTGGTGGAGCCGGGGCTGCGTGGCCGCCGTGACCCCAGTGACATTTTTGGGTGACCCCAGTGACATTTTTGGGGTCCCCAATCCCATTTTCGGGGTCCCTGACGCCGGTTTCGGGGTCCCCAATGCCATTTTGGGGTCCCTGATGCCGATTTCGGGGTCCCTGATGCCGGTTTTCGGGGTCCCCAATGCCATTTTCGGGGTCCCTGATGCCGGTTTCGGGGTCCCCAATGCCATTTTCGGGGTCCCTGATGCCGGTTTCGGGGTCCCTGATGCCGGTTTCGGGGTCCCCAGCACGATGCTGGTGGAGCCGGGCTGCGCGGCCGCCGTGACCCCGGTGACATTTTGGGTGATCCCAATGACATTTTGGGTCCCCAATCCCATTTTTGGGGTCTCCAATCCCATTTTTGGGGTTCCTGATGTCATTTCTGGGGTCCCTGATGCCGTTTTTGGGGTCCCCGGTGCCGTTTTGGGGTCCCCAATACCATTTTGGGGTCCCCGGTGCCGTTTTGGGGTCCCCAATCCCATTTTCGGGGTCCCTGAGCCGGTTTCGGGGTCCCCAGCACGGTGCTGGTGGAGCCGGGCTGCGCGGCCGCCGTGACCCCAGTGACATTTTGGGTATCCCAATGACATTTTGGGGTCCCCGATGCCATTTTGGGGTCCCCGGTGCCATTTTGGCTCCCCCAATCCCATTTTTGGGGTCCCTGATGCCGTTTTCGGGGTCCCCAATCCCATTTCGGGGTCCCCAATCCCATTTTGGGGTCTCCAATGCCATTTTGGGGTCCCCAATCCCATTTTTGGGGTCCCTGATGCCATTTCTGGGGTCCCCGGTGCCATTTTGGCGTCCCCAATGCCATTTTGGGGTCCCCGATGCCATTTTGGGGTCCCCGGTGCCGTTTTGGGGTCCCCAATCCCATTTTGGGGTCCCCAATCCCATTTTCGGGGTCCCCGATCCCATTTCGGGGTCCCTGATGCCATTTCTGGGGTCCCCGGTGCCATTTTGGAGCCCCAATGCCATTTTGGGGTCCCCGGTGCCGTTTTGGGTCCCCAATCCCATTTTTGGGGCGTCCCTAATCCCATTTTCGGGGTCCCTGATGCCGTTTTCGGGGTCCCTGATGCCGTTTTCGGGGTCCCCAATCCCATTTTCGGGGTCCCTGATGCCGGTTTCGGGGTCCCCGATCCCATTTTCGGGGTCCCTGATGCCGTTTTGGGGTCCCCAATCCCATTTTTGGGGTCTCCAATGCCATTTTTGGGGTCCCCAATCCCATTTTTGGGGTCCCCGATGCCATTTTTGGGGTCCCCGGTGCCGTTTTTGGGGTCCTCAATCCCATTTTCGGGGTCCCCAATCCCATTTTTGGGGTCTCCAATGCCATTTTGGGGTCCCCAATCCCATTTTTGGGGTCCCCAATCCCATTTTGGTGTCCCCGATGCCGTTTTCGGGGTCCCCAATCCCATTTTGGGGTCCCCGGTGCCGTTTTCGGGGTCCCTGATGCCGATTTCGGGGTCCCCAATCCCATTTTGGTGTCCCTGATGCCGTTTTCGGGGTCCCTGATGCCGGTTTCGGGGGTCCCTGATGCCGGTTTCGGGGTCCCCAGCACGGTGCTGGTGGAGCCGGGCTGCGTGGCCGCCGTGACCCCGCGGGGTGACCTGAGCATCGCGGTGGGGGGCGGGGCCGCGGCGGGCGCTGGGCGCTGGCGCTGGACCCGGTGCAGCTCTCGGTGTTCTCGCACCGCTTCATGAGCATCGCCGGTGCGCGGGGGGCGGCTGGGGGCTGGGGGGGGCTGGGGGGGGCTGGGGGGGCTGGGGGGGGCTGGGGGGGATCCTGGGGGCTGGGGGCGGGCTGGGGGATCCTGGGGGGGCTGGGGGGGATTCTGGGGGGCTTGAGGGGGTCCTGGGAGGGTTTGGCGGGTCCTGGTGGTCCTGGGGGGCTCCTGGGGGGGTCCTGGGGGGGTTTGAGGGGGTTTGCCGGGTCCTGGGGGTCCTGGGGGCTCCTGGGGGACTTGGGGGGGCTGGGGGATCCTTGTGGGGGTTTGAAGGTGTCCTGGGAGGGTTTAGGGGGGATTCTGGGGGGCTTGAGGGGGTCCTGGGAGGGTTTGGGGGGTTTGAGGGGGTCCTGGGGGGGCTGGGAGGGATTCTGGGGGGTCCTGGGGGGTTTGGGGGTCTTGGGGGGTTTGAGGGGTCCTGGGGGGTCCTGGGAGGGTTTGGGGTGAATTGACGGTCTTGGGGGGCTGCTGGGGGGGCTGGGGGGCGGGCTGGGGGCTGGGGGCTCCTGGGGGATCCTTGTGGGGGTTTGGGGGTCCTGGGGGATCCGGGGAGGTTTGGGAGGGTTTGAGGGGATCCTGGGGGTCTTGAGGGAGTTCGGGGGGTCCTGTGGGGGTCCTGGGGGGCTGGGGGATCCTTGTGGGGTTTGGGGGATCCGGGGGTGTTGGGGGATCCTGGGGGCTGGGGGGATCCTGGGGGTCCTACGGGGGCTGGGAGGGTTTGGGGGCCTTGGGTGGGTTTGAGGGGGTCCGGGGGTCCTAGGGGGGGCTGGGGGGTCTTGGGGGGTTTGAGGGGGTTTGCCGGGTCCTGGGGGTCCTGGGGGGCTCCTGGGGGACTTGGGGGGCTGGGGGATCCTTGTGGGGGTTTGAAGGTGTCCTGGGAGGGTTTAGGGGGGATTCTGGGGGGCTTGAGGGGTCCTGGGAGGGTTTGGGAGGTCCTGGGGTCCTGGGGGGCTCCTGGGAGGGGTCCTGAGACGGTTTGGGGGTCCTGGGTGGGTTTGAGGGGGTTTGAGGGGTCCTGGGGGGTCCTGGGAGGGTTTGAGGGGTCTTGGGGGGTTTGAGGGGGCCTGGGGGATCCTGGGAGGGTTTTGGGGGTTTGAGGGATCCTGGGGAGTCCTGGGGGTCCTGGGGGTCCTGGGTGGTCCTGGAGTGGTTTGGGGGGTCCTGGGGGGTCCTGGGAGGGTTTTGGAGGAATCCCGGGGTCTCTGGTTGATCCCGGGGGTCTCTGGGCGGTCCCGGGGGTCTCTGGGTGGTTCAGGGTGGTTCCCCGGTCCCGCCCGGATTTTGGGGGTGCCCCCGGATTTCCGCCCGGATTTCGGGGTGCCCCGGATTTTTAGGCCCCCGAGCGCCCCCCGCAGAGCAGATGGGGCGCGCCCTGCAGCGCCTCCGCCGTCTCCACCAACATCAAGGAGCGCCTCGACTTCGTGCGCGCTGTTCGGGCCCGGGGGGCTCGTGTTCAACGCCCCCACATCCCCGTGCACCTGGGCGCCATGCAGGAGGCCGTGCAGTTCCAGGTGCGGGGGTTTGGGGGTCCTGGGGGGGATTTGGGGGATCCTGGGGGGATTTGGGGGTCCTGGGGGGAATTTGGGGGTCCTGGGGGATTCGGGGAGTCCCAGGGGGTTTTGGGGGTCCTGGGGGGATTTGGGGGATCCTGGGGGAATTTGGGGGTCCTGGGAGGAATTTGGGGGGTCCTGGGGGGGATTCGGGGGTCCTCTGGGGATTTGGGGGTTTCTTCGGGGATTTTCGGGGGTTTTGGGGGGTTCCAGGGGGGATTTGGGGCTCCCAGGGCCGTGCAGGAGCCGTGCAGTTCCAGGTGCGGGGGTTTGGGGGTCCTGGGGGATTTTGGGGGTCCTGGGGGGATTTGGGGAGTCCCAGGGGGTTTTGGGGGTCCTGGGGGGATTTGGGGGGTCCTGGGGGGATTCGGGGAGTCCCAGGGGGTTTTGGGGGTCCTGGGGGGATTTGGGGGGTCCTGGGGGGATTTGGGGGGTTCTGGGGGGAATTTGGGGGGGTCCTGGGGGGCTTGGGGGGTCCTGGGGGGATTTGGGGGTCCTGGGGGGATTTGGGGGGTTCTGGGGGGATTTGGGGGATCCTCTGGGGATTTGGGGGGGTCCTGGGGGGATTTGGGGGTCCCAGGGCCGTGCAGTTCCAGGTGCGGGGCTTGGGGGTCCTGGGGGGATTTGGGGGTCCTGGGGGGATTTGGGGGTCCTCTGGGGATTTGGGGGGGTCCTGGGGGGGATTTGGGGGGTCCTGGGGGGATTTTGGGGATCCTGGGGGGATTTTTGGGGATCCTGGGGGATTTTTGGGGCTTTAGGGGGTCCCAGGGGGGTTTGGGGGGGTCCCAGGGGGATTTTTGGGGGTTTTAGGTGGATCTCAAGGGGTCTCAGGGGGATTTGGGGGGTTTTGGGGGGGTCTCAGGGGGATTTGGGGGGGTCCCAGGGGGTCTCAGTGAGGGTTTTTGGGGGTCCCAGGGCCGTGCAGGAGCCCTGCAGTTCCAGGTGGGGGGTTGGGGGTCCTGTGGGGGTTTTGGGGGGATTTTGGGAAGTTTTGGGATTTTTGGGATGACTTTGGGGTCCCTGCTGGGATTTGGGATATTTTTGGGATGATTTTGGCATATTTTTAGGTACATTTTTGGGATATTTTGGGATATTTCTTGGATATTTTTTAGGGATATTTTTGGGATAATTTGGGGCATCTTTTAGAGATATTTTTGGGATATTTGGGATATTTTGGGTATTTTGGGATATTTTTTAGGGATATTTTTGGAATAATTTGTGATATTTTTGGGATATTTTGGGATATTTTTGGGATATTTTGGGATATTTTAGAGATCTTTTTGCAATAATTTGGGATATTTTTGGGATATTTTGGGATATTTTTGGGATATTTTTGGGATATTTTGGGGTATTTTTTAGGGATATTTTTGGGATATTTTGGGATCTCGGCTGCGGTTTCGGGCTATTTTGGGATATTTGGGGTATTTTTGGGATATTTTCTGATATTTTTGGGAAATTCTGGGATATTTTGGGATATCTTTTGGGATATTTTGGGATATTTTTTAGGAATATTTTTGTGATATTTTGGGGTATTTTTAGGGATGTTTTTTGGATATTTTTTGGGTATTTTGGGATATTTTTTGGGATATTTTTGGGATACTTTGGGGTATTTTTTAGGGATATTTTTGGGATATTTTGGGATGATTTTAGGATATTTTTAGGTACATTTTTTGGGATATTTTGGGGTATTTTGGAGGGATATTTTGAGATAATTTGGGGTGTTTTTTAGGAATACTTTTGGGATATTTTTGGGATATTTTGGGGTATTTTTTAGGGATGTTTTTCGGATATTTTGGAATATTTTTGGGATATTTTTGGGATATTTTTGGGATGATTTTGGGATATTTTTAGGTGCATTTTTTGGATATTTTGGGATATATTTGGGATATTTTTTAGGGATATTTTGGGGTATTTTTTAGGGATGTTTTTCGGATACTTTTGGGATATTTTGGGATGTTTTTTGGGGATATTTGGGGGTCCCTGACCCGCCCCGCCCCCCCAGATCCGCGCCCTGGGCCCGGAGCTGCGCGAGGGTGACGTCATCCTGAGCAACCACCCGCGGGCGGGGGGGAGTCACCTGCCCGACCTGACCGTCATCACACCTGTGAGCACACCTGGGATACACCTGGGGGCACACCTGGGACACACCTGGGGGGGCGGGGACACACCTGGGGACACCTGGGACACACCTGGGACACACCTGGGGACACCGGGGGCACCCGGGGACACACCTGGGACACACCTGGGGGCACACCTGGGGGGCAGCGGGGGACACACCTGGGGACACACCTGGGACACACCTGAGGAGGGACACACCTGAGCAACCACCCGCGGGGCGGGGAGTCACCTGTCCGACCTGACCGTCATCACACCTGTGAGCACACCTGGGCACCTGGGGGCACACCTGGGACACACCTGGGGGGCGGGGACACACCCTGGGGGACACACCCTGGGACACACCTGGGACACACCTGGGGACACACCTGGGACACACCTTGGACACACCTGGGGGCACCTGTGACACACCTGGGACACACCTGGGACACACCTGGGGACACACCTGGGACACACCTGGGACACACCTGGGGACACACCTGGGACACACCTGGGACACACCTGGGGACAGCTGGGACACACCTGGGGGCACCTGGTGGGGCGGGGACACACCTGGGACACACCTGGGCACACACCTGGGGGAGGGGACACACCTGGGGGCACCTGGGGGCACCTGGGATATACCTGGGGGCGGGGACACACCTTACACACACCTGAGACACACCTGGGGACACACCTGTGGGAGGGGACACACCTGAGCAACCACCCGCGGGCAGGGGGGCAGCCACCTGCCCGACCTGACCGTCATCACACCTGTGAGCACACCTGGGATACACCTGGGGGCGGGGACACACCTGGGACACACCTGGGGGCACCTGGGGGCACCTGGGGCACACCTGGGACACACCTGGGACACACCTGGGGGCACCTGGGACACACCTGGGACACACCTGGGACACACCTGGGGACACCTGGGGGTTGGGGGACACACCTGGGGGCACCTGGGGACGCCTGGGACACACCTGGGGACGCCTGGGGGGCACCTGGGGGGCCGCCGGACACACCTGGGATACACCTGGGGACAGCTGGGACACACCTGGGGGGCGGGGACACACCTGGGGGCACCTGGGACACACCTGGGACACACCTGGGACACACCTGGGGGCACCTGGGACACACCTGGGACACACCTGGGCACACCTGGGGGCAGCTGCATGCTGGGAACACCTCTGTCCTCCCAAGCCCTTCTGTCCCCCCGTTCTCACCCTTTCCAGGTGTTCTGTCCCCTCAGTCTCACCTGACAGGTGTCTCACCTGTCTCAGGTGTTCAGTCTGCCAGTCTCACCTGTCCCAGGTGTTCTAACCCGTCACCTGTCTCAGCTGTTCTGTCCCTCAGTCTCACGTGACAGGTGTCCCTCACCTGTGGCAGGTGTTCTAACCCCTCACCTGTCCCCAGCTGTTCTGTCCTCCAGTCTCACCTGGCAGGTGTCTCACCTGTGGCAGGTGTTCAGTGCCCCATTTCCACCTGTGGCAGGTGTTCTGTCCCTCAGTCTCACCTGTGCAGGTGTCCCACCTGTGGCAGGTGTTCAGTGCCCCAGTCTCACCTGGCAGGTGTCTCACCTGTGGCAGGTGTTGTGTCCCCCAGTCTCACCTGTCCCAGGTGTTCTAACCCCTCACCTGTCCCAGGTGTTCTAACCCCTCACCTGTCCCAGGTGTTCAGTGCCCCGTTCCCCCCTTGCAGGTGTCTCACCTGTGCAGGTGTTCTGTCTCTCATTCCCACCTGTGCAGGTGTTCTGTCCTCAGTCTCACCTGTGCAGGTGTTCAGTGCCCCGCTCCCCCCCCGCTGCAGGTGTTCTGTCCCTCAGTCTCACCTGACAGGTGTCCCTCACCTGTGGCAGGTGTTCAGTGCCCCTTTCCCACCTGTGCAGGTGTTCAGTGCCCCAGTCTCACCTGTGCAGGTGTTCTGTCCCCAGTCTCACCTGTGCAGGTTTTCTGGCCCCGTCTCACCTGGCAGGTGTTTCTCACCTGTCCCAGCCGTTCTGACTCCCGTTCCCACCTGTGCAGGTGTTCTGTCCCTCAGTCTCACCTGTCCCAGGTGTTCTGTGTCTCTCCCAGCTGTTGTGTCCCTCAGTCTCACCTGACAGGTGTTCCTCACCTTCCACAGGTGTTCTAACCCCTCACCTGTCCCCCAGGTGTTTTGTCCCCCATTCTCACCTGTCCTAGTGTTCTGTCCTCAGTCCCACCTGTGCAGGTGTTCTGCCCCCAGTCTCACCTGGCAGGTGTCCCACCTGTGCAGGTGTTCTGTCCCTCAGTCTCACCTGTGGCAGGTGTTCAGTGCCCCAGTCTCACCTGTTCCAGGTGTTCAGTGCCCCGTTCCCCCCGGAAGCAGGTGTTCTGTCCCTCAGTCTCACCTGTCCCAGGTGTTCAGTGCCCCGTTCCCCCCGCGCAGGTGTTCTGTCCCCATCTCACCTGGCAGGTGTCTCACCTGTCCCGGGTGTTCTAACCCCTCACCTGTCCCAGGTGTTCTGGCCCTCAGTCTCACCTGGCAGGTGTCCCCCCGCGCAGGTGTTCAGTGCCCCAGTCTCACCTGTGCAGGTGTTCTGTCCCCCAGTCTCACCTGTGCAGGTGTTCTGTCCCTCAGTCTCACCTGTGCAGGTGTTCAGTGCCCCGTCCCCCGCTGCAGGTGTTCTGTCCCTCAGTCTCACCTGACAGGTGTCCTCACCTGTGGCAGGTGTTCAGTGCCCCTTTCCCACCTGTGCAGGTGTTCAGTGCCCCAGTCTCACCTGTGCAGGTGTTCTGTCCCCCAGTCTCACCTGTGCAGGTGTTCAGTGCCCCGCTCCCCCCCCGCAGGTGTTCTGTCCCCATCTCACCTGGCAGGTGTCTCACCTGTCCCAGGTGTTCTGACTCCCGTTCCCCCCGCGCAGGTGTTCTGTCCCTCAGTCTCACCTGGCAGGTGTCCCCCCGCAGGTGTTCAGTGCCCCGGTCTCACCTGTCCCAGGTGTTCAGTGCCCCAGTCTCACCTGGCAGGTGTCCGCCCTTGCAGGTGTTCTGTCCCTCATTCCCACCTGTGCAGGTGTCCTGACTCCCGTTCCCACCTGTGCAGGTGTTCTGTCCCTCAGTCTCACCTGTCCCAGGTGTTCAGTGCCCCGTCCCCCCCCGCAGGTGTTCTGGCCGGGGCAGCCGCGGCCCGTGTTCTTCGTGGCCAGCAGGGGGCACCACGCGGACGTGGGGGGCAGCACGCCCGGCTCGATGCCGCCGCACTCGCGCAGCCTCAGCCACGAGGGGGCGGCGTTCGTGTCCTTCCGGCTGGTGGCGGCGGGGGAGTTCCGGGAGAGGGGTACTGGGGATACTGGGGATACTGGGGTACTGGGGATACTGGGGATACTGGGGATACTGGGGATACTGGGATACTGGGACACTGGGGACACTGGGGACACTGGGGACACTGGGGATACTGGGGATACTGGGGGTACTGGGGGTACTGGGGGATACTGGGGATACTGGGGATACTGGGGATACTGGGGATACTGGGGATACTGGGGGTACTGGGGATACTGGGGATACTGGGGATACTGGGGATACTGGGGATACTGGGGATACTGGGGATACTGGGGGTACTGGGGACACTGGGGATACTGGGGATACTGGGGATACTGGGATACTGGGACACTGGGGATACTGGGGACACTGGGGACACTGGGGATACTGGGGATACTGGGGGTACTGGGGATACTGGGATACTGGGGATACTGGGGATACTGGGGATACTGGGGACAGTGGGGATACTGGGGACACTGGGGATACTGGGGACACTGGGGATACTGGGACACTGGGGATACTGGGGATACTGGGGGCACTGGGGATACTGGGGATACTGGGACACTGGGGATACTGGGGATACTGGGGATACTGGGAGCACTGGGGATACTGGGGATACTGGGGCACTGGGGATACTGGGGATACTGGGATACTGGGGATACTGGGGATACTGGGGGCACTGGGGATACTGGGGATACTGGGACACTGGGGATACTGGGGATACTGGGGACACTGGGGATACTGGGGGTACTGGGGACAGCGGGGACACTGGGGATACTGGGGATACTGGAGATACTGGGGACACTGGGGACACTGGGGACACTGGGGACACTGGGGATACTGGGAGCACTGGGGACAGTGGGGACACTGGGGATACTGGGGATACTGGGGATACTGGGGATACTGGGGATACTGGGGACACTGGGGATACTGGGGACACTGGGGATACTGGGGATACTGGGGATACTGGGGATACTGGGGACACTGGGGATACTGGGGATACTGGGGATACTGGGACACTGGGGATACTGGGGATACTGGGGATACTGGGGATACTGGGGACACTGGGGACACTGGGGATACTGGGGATACTGGGGATACTGGGGATACTGGGGATACTGGGACACTGGGGACACTGGGGATACTGGGGATACTGGGGATACTGGGGATACTGGGGATACTGGGACACTGGGGACACTGGGGATACTGGGGATACTGGGGATACTGGGGATACTGGGGATACTGGGGACACTGGGGACACTGGGGATACTGGGGATACTGGGGATACTGGGGATACTGGGACACTGGGGACACTGGGGATACTGGGGATACTGGGGATACTGGGGATACTGGGAGCACTGGGATACTGGGGATACTGGGGATACTGGGGATACTGGGACACTGGGGACACTGGGGATACTGGGGATACTGGGGACACTGGGGATACTGGGGACACTGGGGATACTGGGACACTGGGGATACTGGGGATACTGGGACACTGGGGACACTGGGGATACTGGGGATACTGGGGATACTGGGGATACTGGGGACAGCGGGGACACTGGGGATACTGGGGATACTGGGGACACTGGGGATACTGGGGATACTGGGGATACTGGGGATACTGGGGACACTGGGGACAGGGACTGGGGACACTGGGAACACTGGTGACAGCGGGGGAGTTCCGGGAGAGGGGTAGGGACACTGGGGACACTGGGGATACTGGGGATACTGGGGACACTGGGGACACTGGGGACAGGGACTGGGACATTGGGGACACTGGGGACACTGGGGACACTGGGGACACTGGGGACAGGGACAGGGACAATGGGGACAATGGGGGAGGATTGGGGGACTGGGGGATTTGGGGACATTGAGGGATTGGGGACACTGGGGACATTGGGGACTATGGGGACACTGGGGACATTGGGGACACTGGGGACAGGGGGGATGGGGGGATTGGGGACATTGGGGACGTTGAGGGGATTGGGGACACCGGGGACACCGGGAGATGTGGCAGGGACATGATGTGTCCCTGTCCCTGCTCTGTCCCCTCCTTGTCCCCAGCGGTGACCCGGGCGCTGCTGGCCCGGGAGGGGGCGTCACTGTCCCTGTCCCTGTCACTGTCACTGTCCCTGTCCCTGTCCCTGTCACTGTCACTGTCCCTGTCACTGTCCCTGTCCCTGTCCCTGTCCCTGTCACTGTCCCTGTCACTGTCACTGTCACTTTCACTGTCCCTGTCATTGTCCCTGTCACTGTCACTGTCACTGTCACTGTCACTGTCGCTGTCCCCTCGCTGTCCCCAGCGGTGACCGAGGCGCTGCTCGCCCCCGGGGCAGGGTGTCACTGTCATTGTCCCTGTCCCTGTCATTGTCACTGTCCCCTCACTGTCCCCAGAGGTGACCGAGGCGCTGCTCGCCCCGGGGCAGGGTGTCACTGTCATTGTCACTGTCATTGTCGCTGTCCCCAGAGGTGACCAAGGCGCTGCTCGCCCCGGGGGTGTGTCACTGTCATTGTCACTGTCATTGTTCCTGTCACTGTCACTGTCAATGTCCCTGTCACTGTCCCTGTCCCCAGAGGTGACCGAGGCGCTGCTGGCCCCGGGGGCGGGGTGTCACTGTCCCTGTCCCTGTCCCCAGAGGTGACCGAGGCGCTGCTGGCCCCCGCCGCCGTCCCCGGCTGCTCGGGCACGCGCAACCTGCGCGACAACCTGTCGGACCTGCGGGCGCAGGTGGCGGCGAACCAGCGAGGGATCGCGCTGGTGCGGGAGCTGATCGAGCAGCACGGGCTGGAGGCCGTGCAGGCCTACATGGGATATGTGCAGGTCAGACCCAAAATATCCAAAATATCCAAAAATATCCAAAAACAGCCCCAAAAAATATCCCAGAAACAGCCCAAAATCCCCTGAGCCCCCCAAAGCCCCCCAGGGCTGATCGAGCAGCACGGGCTGGAGGCCGTGCAGGCTTATATGGGATATGTGCAGGTCAGACCCAAAATATCCAAAATATCCAAAAATATCCAAAAATATCCCAAAAAATATCCAAAAAATATCACAGAAACAGCCCAAAATCCCCTGAGCCCCCCCCGAGCTGATCGAGCAGCACGGGCTGCAGGCCGTGCAGGCCTACATGGGACACGTGCAGGTCAGACCCAAAATAGCCCAAAATATCCAAAAATATCCAAAAACAGCCCCAAAATATCCAAAAATATCCAAAAACAGCCCCAAAAACAGCCCAAAATCCCCTGAGTCCCCCGACACCGCCCTGGGGCTGATCGAGCAGCACGGGCTGGGGCTGTGCAGGCTTATATGGGATATGTGCAGGTCAGACCCAAAATAGCCCAAAATATCCAAAACCAGCCCAAAATATCCAAAAACAGCCCCAAAATATCCAAAAACTGACCCAGAAACAGCCCAAAATCCCCTGAGCCCCCCAGACCCCCCGAGCTGATCGAGCAGCACGGGCTGGGGCTGTGCAGGCCTACATGGGATACGTGCAGGTCAGACCCAAAAACAGCCCAAAATATCCAAAAACAGCCCCAAAATATCCAAAAAATATCACAGAAACAGCCCAAAATCCCCTGAGCCCCCCAAACCCCCCCGAGCTGATCGGAGCAGCACGGGCTGCAGGCCGTGCAGGCTTATATGGGATATGTGCAGGTGAGACCCAAAATAGCCCAAAATATCCAAAAACAGCCCCAAAATATCCAAAACACTGACACAAAAACAGCCCAAAATCCCCTGAGCCCCCGAGCTGATCGAGCAGCACGGGCTGGAGGCCGTGCAGGCCTACATGGGATATGTGCAGGTCAGACCCAAAAACAGCCCAAAATATCCCAAAATATCCAAAAATATCCAAAACACTGACCCAGAAACAGCCCAAAATCCCCTGAGCCCCCCAGACCCCCAGGGCTGATCGAGCAGCACGGGCTGCAGGCCGTGCAGGCCTACATGGGATATGTGCAGGTCAGACCCAAAATAGCCCAAAATATCCAAAAATATCCAAAAACAGCCCCAAAATATCCAAAAAATATCCCAGAAACAGCCCAAAATCCCCTGAGGCCCCCAGACCCCCAGGGCTGATCGAGCAGCACGGGCTGGGGCTGTGCAGGTGTGCATGGGATATGTGCAGGTCAGACCCAAAAACAGCCCAAAATATCCAAAAATATCCAAAAATATCCAAAATATCCAAAAATATCCAAAAATATCCAAAAATATCCAAAAATATCCAAAACACTGACCCAAAAACAGCCCAAAATCCACTGAGCCCCCCAAACCCCCAGGGCTGATCGAGCAGCACGGGCTGGAGGCCGTGCAGGCCTACATGGGACACGTGCAGGTCAGACCCAAAATATCCCAAAATATCCAAAAATATCCAAAACACTGACCCAGAAACAGCCCAAAATCCCGTGAGCCCCCCAGACCCCCCCGAGCTGATTGAGCAGCACAGGCTGGAGGCCGTGCAGGCCTACATGGGATATGTGCAGGTCAGAGCCAAAATAGCCCAAAATATCCCAAAACATCCAAAAAATATCCAAAAATATCCAAAACACTGACCCAAAATATCCCAAAAACAGCCCAAAATCCCCTGAGCCCCCCAGACCCCCCCTGAGCTGATCGAGCAGCACGGGCTGGAGGCCGTGCAGGATTATATGGGATATGTGCAGGTGCGACCCAAAACCAGCCAAAAATATCCAAAAACAGCCCAAAATATCCAAAAAACTGACCCAAAACCAGCCCAAAATCCCCTGGAGCCCCCCAGAGCCCCCAGGGCTGATCGAGCAGCACGGGCTGGAGGCCGTGCAGGCCTACATGGGATATGTGCAGGTCAGACCCAAAATAGCCCAAAATATCCAAAAACAGCCCCAAAATATCCAAAAATATCCAAAACACTGACCCAGAAACAGCCCAAAATCCCTGAGCCCCCCAAACCCCCAGGGCTGATCGAGCAGCACGGGCTGGAGGCCGTGCAGGCCTACATGGGACACGTGCAGGTCAGACCCAAAATATCCAAAATATCCAAAAACAGCCCCAAAATATCCAAAAATATCCAAAAACTGACCCAAAATATCACAATCCCCTGAGCCCCCCAAACCCCCCGAGCTGATCGAGCAGCACGGGCCGGAGGCCGTGCAGGCCTACATGGGATATGTGCAGGTGAGACCCAAAATATCCCAAAATATCCAAAAATATCAAAAAACAGCCCCAAAATATCCAAAAATATCCAAAAATATCCAAAACACTGACCCAGAAACAGCCCAAAATCCCCTGAGCCCCCCAAACCCCGCCAGCTGATCGAGCAGCACGGGCTGCAGGCCGTGCAGGCCTACATGGGATATGTGCAGGTCAGACCCAAAATAGCCCAAAATAGCCCAAAACATCCAAAAAATATCCAAAAATATCCAAAACACTGACCCAAAATATCACAGAAACAGCCCAAAATCCCCTGAGCCCCCCAGACCCCCCAGGGCTGATCGAGCAGCACGGGCTGCAGGCCGTGCAGGCCTACATGGGATATGTGCAGGTCAGACCCAAAATAGCCCAAAATATCCAAAAATATCCAAAAATATCCAAAAACAGCCCCAAAATATCCAAAACACTGACCCAGAAACAGCCCAAAATCCCCTGAGCCCCCCAAACCCCCAGGGCTGATCGAGCAGCACGGGCTGCAGGCCGTGCAGGCCTACATGGGATATGTGCAGGTCAGACCCAAAATAGCCCAAAATATCCAAAAATATCCAAAAATATCCCAAAATATACAAAAAACTGGCCCAAAAATAGCCCAAAATCCCCTGAGCCCCCCAAACCCTGGGGTCGCTCAGTTTTTGGGGTACACTGTACATTCTTGGGGTCACTCAGGTTTTGGGGTCTCCAGGCCAACGCCGAGGTGGCGGTCAGGGACACGCTGTGATTTTGGGTTTTGGGGTCACTGTAATTTTGGGTTACACACTGTAATTTTGGGGTACACTGTGATTTTGGGGTGCAGGCCAACGCCGAGGTCGCTGTCCGTGACACGCTCCGCGCCGTGGCCGCGCGCTTCGGGACAGGCTGTGATTTTGGGGTCACTGTGTGTTTTTGGGGTACACACTGTAATTTTGGGGTACACTTTGTGATTTTTGGGGTACACTCTGTGATTTTGGGATACACTGTGATTTTGGGGTCCCCAGGCCAACGCCGAGGTGGCCGTCAGGGACACGCTCCGCGCCGTGGCCACGCGCTTTGGGACAGGCTGTGATTTTGGGGTCACTCTGTGATTTTGGGGTCTCTCTGTGATTTTGGGGTCACACTCTGATTTTGGGGTACACTGTGATTTTGGGATACACACTGTAATTTTGGGGTACACTGTACATTTTTGGGGTCCCCAGGCCAATGCCGAGGTGGCCGTGCGTGACACGCTCCGCGCCGTGGCCACGCACTTTGGGACCCGCTCTGATTTTGGGGTGCACTCTGTGTTTTTGGGGTGCACTCTGTGTTTTTGGGGTGCACTCTGTGATTTTGGGTTACACACTGTAATTTTGGGGTACACTGTACATTTTTGGGGTGCAGGCCAACGCCGAGGTGGCCGTCAGGGACACGCTCCGCGCTGTGGCCGCGCGCTTCGGGACAGGCTGTGATTTTGGGGTCACTCTGTGATTTTGGGGTACACACTGTAATTTTGGGGTACACTGTGATTTTGGGTTACACACTGTAATTTTGGGGTACACTGTACATTTTTGGGGTGCAGGCCAACGCCGAGGTGGCCGTCAGGGACACGCTCAGCGCTGTGGCCGCTGCTTTGGGACAGGCTGTGATTTTGGGGTCACTCTGTGATTTTGGGTCACACACTGTTATTTTGGGGTACACTGTAATTTTGGGGTGCAGGCCAACGCCGAGGTCGCTGTCCGTGACACGCTCCGCGCTGTGGCCGCGCACTTTGGGACACGCTGTGATTTTGGGGTCACTGTGTGTTTTTGGGGTACACACTGTGATTTTGGGGTACACTCTGTGATTTTGGGGTACACTGTGATTTTGGGGTACACTGTACATTTTTGGGGTGCAGGCCAACGCCGAGGTGGCCGTCAGTGACACGCTCCGCGCCGTGGCCGCGCGCTTCGGGACAGGCTGTGATTTTGGGGTCTCTCTGTGATTTTGGGGTCTCTCTGTAATTTTGGGTTGCACACTGTACATTTTTGGGGTGTCCCCAGGCCAACGCCGAGGTCGCTGTCCGTGACACGCTCCAGCGCCGTGGCCGCAGCCGGGACAGGCTGTGATTTTGGGGTACACTGTGATTTTGGGGTACACTCTGTGATTTTGGGGTACACACTGTAATTTTGGGGTGCACTGTACATTTTTGGGGTGCAGGCCAACGCCGAGGTGGCCGTCAGGGACACGCTCCGCGCTGTGGCCGCGCTTTGGGACAGGCTGTGATTTTGGGGTCTCTCTGTAATTTTGGGTTACACTCTGTGATTTTGGGTCACACTCTGTAATTTTGGGGTCCACTGTACATTTTTGGGGTGTCCCCAGGCCAACGCCGAGGTCGCTGTCCGTGACACGCTCCGGCGCCGTGGCCAGCGCTCGGGACGTCGCTGGCGGCCGAGGACTCGATGGACGACGGGACCTCGATCCGGCTGCGGGTGCAGCTGGACCCCGAAGAGGTGGGGGCACCCCAAAATCTGGGGGACCCCAAAATTGGAGAGGAACCCCAAAATGGGGGAGGAAGCCTAAAAGGGGGGGAACCCCAAAATGGGGGGAACGCCAAAACGGGGGAGGAACCCCAAAATGTGTGGGGCACCCCAAAATAAAGGGGACCCTAAAATGTGGGGGGCACCCCAAAATAAAGGGGACCCCAAAATGGGGAGGGTGACCCCAAAATGGGTGGGAACCCCAAGATGGGGAGGGAACCCCAAAATGCGGGGGACGACCCCAAAAATTGGAGGGGAACCCCAAAACATGTGTGGGGGAACAACCCCAAAATGTGGGGAGGGGAAGCCCAAAATGGGGGGAACCCCAAAATGGGTGGGGCACCCCAAAATAAAGGGAACCCCAAAAACTGGGAAGGAACCCCAAAAACTGGGGAGGGAACCCCAAAACGGGGGAGGAGGGACATGGGGACACCCCTGGGGACACCCTGGGCTCTGGGTGGGGTTTTGGGGTCACCCCAGGTTTTGGGGTGCAGTGACCCCTTTAACCCCCCCAGGGCAGCGCCGTGTTCGATTTTGGGGTTACCCCAAACTCGGGGTGGGGTTATGGGGTCACCCCAAGTTTTGGGGGTCACCCTCAGGTTTTTTAATAAGGTTTTGGGGTCACCCTGGGGTTTTGGGTGGGGTTCTGGGGTCACCCCCAGGTTTTGGGGTCACCCCAGGATTTTGGGGTGCAGTGACCCCCTGTGCCCCCCAGGGCAGCGCCGTGTTCGATTTTTGGGGGGACGGGCCCCGAGGTTTTGGGGAACTGCAGCAGCGCCATGAGCGATCACGCTGAGCGCGCTCATCTACTGCCTGCGGTGCCTGGTGGGGCACGACATCCCCCTCAACCAGGTGAGACCCCAAACACCCCAAAATGCACCCCAAAAACAGCCTGAGCACCCGAAAACAGCCTGAGCACCCCAAAATACCCCAAACCCCAAATACACCCCAAAATATCCCAAATCCGACCCCCATCCCTGATTGACTGCCTCGCGGTGCCTGGTGGGGCACAACATCGCCCTCAACCAGGTGAGACCCCAAACACCCCAAAATGCACCCCAAAAACTGCCTGAGCACCCGAAAACAGCCTGAGCACCACAAAATACCCCAAACCCCAAATACACCCCAAAATATCCCAAATCCCGACCCCCATCCCTGATCGACTGCCTGCGGTGCCTGGTGGGGCACGACATCCCCCTCAACCAGGTGAGACCCAAACACCCCCAAAGTGCACCCCAAAAACTGCCTGAGCACCCCGAAAACAGCCTGAGCACCCCAAATCCCAAATACACCCCAAACACACCCCACACACACCCAAATACACCACAAAACATCCCAGATCCCTCCCTAAATCAATCTGACATCCCCTCAACCAGGTGAGACCCCAAACACCCCAAAGTGCACCTCGAAAACTGCCTGAGCACCCGAAAACAGCCGAAGCACCCCAAAAACAGCCTGAGCACCCCAGAAACAGCCTGAGCACCCCAAAATACCCCAAACCCCAAATACACCCCAAAACACATCCCAAAGCCACCCCAAACAAACCCCAGATCCTCTGACATCCCCCTCAACCAGGTGAGACCCAAAATACCCCAAAATGCACCCCAAAAACAGCCTGAGCACCCCAAAACACCCCAAATCCCAAATACACCCCAAACACACCCCACACACACCCAAATACACAACAAAACATCCCAGATCCCCCCAAATCAATCTGACATCCCCCTCAACCAGGTGAGACCCCAAAACACCCCAAAATGCACCCCAAAACTGCCTGAGCACCCCGAAAACAGCCTGAGCACCCCAAAATACCCCAAACCCCAAATACACCCCAAAACACATCCCAAAGCCACCCCAAACTAACCCCAGATCCCTCTGACATCCCCCTCAACCAGGTGAGACCCAAACACCCCAAAATGCACCCCAAAAACAGCCTGAGCACCCTAAAACACCCCAAATCCCAAATACACCCCAAACACACCCCACACACACCCAAATACACCACAAAACATCCCAGATCCCCCCCAAATCAATCTGACATCCCCTCAACCAGGTGAGACCCAAAACACCCCAAAATGCACCCCAAAACAGCCTGAGCACCCCAGAAACAGCCTGAGCACCCCAAAATACCCCCAAACCCCAAATACACCCCAAACCCCAAATCCTCTGACATCCCCTCAACCAGGTGAGACCCCAAAACGTCCCAAAATACACCCCAAAAACAGCCTGAGCACCCCAAAACAGCCTGAGCACCCCAGAAACAGCCTGAGCACCCCAAAACAGCCTGAGCACCCTAAAATACCCTAACCCCCAAATACACCCCTAAAATATCCCAAATCCTGACCCCCATCCTCGATCTACTGCTCACGGTGCCTGGTGGGGCACGACATCCCCTCAACCAGGTGAGACCCCAAAACACCCCAAAATGCACCCCAAAACTGCCTGAGCACTCGAAAACTGCCTGAGCACCCCAAAATACCCCAAACCCCAAATACACCCCAAACACACCCCACACACACCCAAATACACCCCAAACATCCCAGATCCCCCCAAATCAATCTGACATCCCCCTCAACCAGGTGAGACCCCAAACTCCCAAAATGCACCCCAAAAACTGCCTGAGCACCCCAAAAACAGCCTGAGCACCACAAAATACCCCAAACCCCAAATACACCCCAAACACACTCCCACACACACCCAAATACACCACAAAACATCCCAGATCCCCCCAAATCAATCTGACATCCCCTCAACCAGGTGAGACCCCAAAACTCCCAAAATGCACCCCAAAAACTGCCTGAGCACCCCAGAAACTGCCTGAGCACCCCAAAACAGCCTGAGCACCCCAAAACATCCCAAACCCAAAAACATCCCAAAGCCACCCCAAACAAACCCCAGATCCTCTGACATCCCCTCAACCAGGTGAGACCCAAAACTCCCCAAAATACACCCCAAAACTGCCTGAGCACCCCAAAACTGCCTGAGCACCCCAGAAACTGCCTGAGCACCCCGAAAACAGCCTGAGCACCCCAAAACATCCCAAACCCAAAACACATCCCAAAAACACCCCAAATAAACCCCCGAACCCCTCTAACATCCCCCTCAACCAGGCGAGACCCCAAAACACCCCAAAATACACCCCAAAATATACCCCAAAAACAGCCTGAGCACCCCAAAAACAGCCGGAGCACCCCAAACCCCAAATACACCCCAAAATATCCCAAAATATGCCCCAAAAACTGCCTGAGCACCCCAAAATACCCCAAATCCCAAAACCACCCCAAACAAACCCCAAATCCCCTGACATCCCCCTCAACCAGGTGAGACCCCAAAACACCCAAAAACACCCCAAAAACACCCCAAAAACAGCCTGAGCACCCCAAAATACCCCAAATCCCAAACACACCCCAAATACCCCAAAACATCCCCAACATCCCAAAACCATCCCAAATACACCCCGAGCACCCCAAAATATCCCAAACCCCAAATACACCCCAAAAACACCCCAAAACCAGCCTGAGCACCCCAAAACACCCTGAACCAGGTGAGACCCCAAAATCCACCCCAAACAAACCCCAAATCCACCTGAGCCAGGTGAGGCCCCAAATCCCCCGACATCCCCTCCCTGGGCACCTCAGGTGTATCTCAGGTGTATCCAGGTATGTCTCAGGTGTGCCAGGGTGTATCCAGGTGTGCCCAGGTGTATCTAGGTGTATCTCAGGTGTGCCCGGGTTTATCCAGGTGTGCCCAGGTGTATCCCAGGTGTATCTCAGGTGTGTCTCAGGTGTATCCAGGTGTACCCAGGTGTGTCTCAGGTGTATCTCAGGTGTATCTCAGGTGTATCCAGGTGTGTCTCAGGTGTGTCTCAGGTGTATCCAGGTGTATCCCAGGTGTGCCCAGGTGTATCCAGGTGTACCCAGGTGTGTCTCAGGTGTGTCTCAGGTGTGCCAGGTGTACCCAGGTGTGCCTCAGGTGTATCTCAGGTGTATCCCAGGTGTACCCAGGTGTGCCTCAGGTGTATCTCAGCTGTTCCCAGGTGTATCCAGGTGTACCCCAGCTGTTCCCAGGTGTATCTCAGGTGTCTCTTCCCCCCCCAGAGCTGCCTGGCACCTGTGCAGGTGCGCATCCCCCGGGGCTCAGGTGTACCCAGGTGTTACCTCAGGTGTATCTCAGGTGTATCCAGGTGTATCTCAGCTGTTCCCAGGTGTATCCCAGGTGTGCCCAGGTGTACCCAGGTGTGCCCAGGTGTACCCAGGTGTATCCAGGTGTACCCAGGTGTGCCCAGGTGTATCCCAGGTGTCTCCTCCCCCAGGGCTGCCTGGCACCTGTGCAGGTGCGCATCAGCGGGGCTCAGGTGTGCTCAGGTGTATCTCAGCTGTTCCCAGGTGTATCTCAGCTGTTCCCAGGTGTATCCCAGGTGTATCCCAGGTGTATCTCAGCTGTTCCCAGGTGTATCTCAGGTGCTCCCAGGTGTATCCAGGTGTATCTCAGGTGTCTCTCCCCCCAGGGCTGCCTGGCACCTGTGCAGGTGCGCATTCCCGGGGCTCAGGTGTGCCCAGCTGTTCCCAGGTGTATCTCAGCTGTTCCCAGGTGTATCTCAGCTGTTCCCAGGTGTATCTCAGGTGCTCCCAGGTGTATCTCAGCTGTTCCCAGGTGTATCCCAGGTGTCTCTCCCCCCAGGGCTGCCTGGCACCTGTGTAGGTAGCGCATCCCGCCCGGCTCCATCCTGGACCCCTCCCCCGAGGCCGCCCGTGGTCGGGGGGAACGTGCTGACGTCACAGCGTGTGGTGGACGTGGTGCTGGCGCTGCCAGGCCTGCTGCCGCCTCCCAGGTGAGCGCCCGGCAGCTCGCGGGACAGGTGTGGGACAGGTGCGGGACAGGTGTGGGACAGGTGTGGGACAGGTGCGGACAGGTGGGAATGGGACAGGTGCGGGACAGGTGTGGGGACAGGTGCGGACAGGTGCGGGACAGGTTGGAATGGGACAGGTGTGGGGACAGGTGTGGGGACAGGTGGGAATGGGACAGGTGGGAATGGGACAGGTGGGCACGGGACAGGTGTGGGACAGGTGCGGGACAGGTGAGGGACAGGTGGGCACGGGACAGGTGGGAATGGGACAGGTGAGCACGGGACAGGTGCGGGGACAGGTGAGCACGGACAGGTGCGGGACAGGTGGGCACGGACAGGTGGGAATGGGACAGGTGAGCACAGGACAGGTCCGGGGGACAGGTGTGGGGACAGGTGAGGGACAGGTGAGGGGACAGGTGTGGGGACAGGTGAGCAACGGGCAGCTGCGGGACAGGTGCGGGACAGGTGGGAATGGGACAGGTGAGCACGGACAGGTGAGGGACAGGTGGGAATGGGACAGGTGAGAATCGGACAGGTGCGGGGACAGGTGCGGGACAGGTGTGAATGGGACAGGTGCGGGGACAGGTGAGCACGGGACAGGAGAGCACGGGACAGGTGAGGGGACAGGTGAGCACGGGACAGGTGAGCATGGGACAGGTGAGGGGACAGGTGTGGGGACAGGTGTGGGGACAGGTGTGGGGACCAGGTGAGCACGGGCAGGTGAGGGACAGGTGAGGGGACAGGTGTGCACGGGACAGAGTGCGGGACAGGTGTGGGGACAGGTGTGGGACAGGTGCGGGGAGAGGTGAGCACGGGACAGGTGAGGGACAGGTGTGAATAGAACAGATGTGAATGGGACAGGTGCGGGACAGGTGTGGGGACAGGTGTGGGACAGGTGTGGGGACAGGTGAGCACGGACAGGTGGGAATGGGACAGGTGGGAATGGGACAGGTGGAATGGGACAGGTGAGCACAGGACAGGTGAGGGACAGGTGAGGGACAGGTGAGCAGGGGACAGGTGCGGGGACAGGTGAGGGACAGGTGAGCACGGGACAGATGAGGGACAGGTGTGGGGACAGGTGAGGAGACAGGTGTGACTGGGACAGGTGTGAATGGGACAGGTGAGGGACAGGTGTGAATGGGACAGGTGTGAATGGGACAGGTGGGCACGGGACAGGTGAGGGGACAGGTGGGAATGGGACAGGTGAGCACAGGACAGGTGAGAATGGGACAGGTGTGAATAGAACAGGTGAGGGGACAGGTGTGAATAGGACAGGTGAGGGGACAGATGTGAATAGAACAGGTGTGACTAGGACAGGTGTGAATGGGACAGGTGTGAATGGGACAGGTGAGCACGGGACAGGTGGGAATGGGACAGGTGGGAATGGGACAGGTGGGCACGGGACAGGTGGGAATGGGACAGGTGGGAATGGGACAGGTGTGAATAGAACAGGTGAGGGGACAGGTGAATAGAACAGGTGAGAATCGGACAGGTGTGAAAGGGACAGGTGAGCACGGGACAGGTGTGAATGGGACACGTGTGAGGCCGGGACAGGTGTGAATAGGACAGGTGTGAGTGGGACAGGTGAGGGGAGGACAGGTGTGAATAGGACAGGTGAGGGACAGGTGTGGAGAGGAGGGGATGGGCGAGGGAACAAGAGAGAGGTGAGGGGACAGGGACAGGTGTGACCTCACCTGCCCCTACAGGTGTGCCCTCACCTGTGCAGGTGTGACCTCACCTGCCCCCAGGGCTGCACCGACTCCGGGGTTTGGGGATTCTGGGGGAATTTGGGGTCAGTTCTGGGGATTTGGGGTCACGTTTGGGATATTTTGGGGTCCCAGGTGCATTTTTGGGATATTTTGGTTTATTTTGGGGTATTTTTGGGGTTCCATTTGGGATATTTTGGGGTGCAGGGCTGCACGAACAATGGGGTCAGTTTTGGGGTGTTTTTAGGGTATCTTGTGGATATTATGGGGTTCTATTTGGAGTGTTTTTGGGGTGCTATTTGTGATATTTTGGGGTGTTTTTGGGGCGCCACTTGTGATATTTTGGGATATTTTTGGGGCACTATTTGTGATATTTTCGGGTGGTTTTGGGGTGACATTGGGCATGTTTTTGGGGTGTTTTTAGGATATTTTGGTGATATTTTTGGGGTGCTATTTGTGATATTTCGGGGTAACATTTGGGGTGTTTTCGGGTGCTGTTTGGGGTGTTTTTAGGCGGTATTTGGAATATTTTGGGGATTTTTTGGGGTGCTATTTGTAATATTTTGGGGTGGTTTTGGGGTGACATTGGGCGTGTTTATGGGGTGTTTTTAGGATATTTTGGGGATATTTTTGGGGTGCTATTTGTGATATTTTGGGATATTTTGGGGGCTTATTTGGGGCCTTTTCGGGTGTTTTTAGGGTGCTGTTTGGGATGTTTTCGGGTGGTTTTGGGGCACTATTTGTGATATTTTGGGGTGACATTTGGGGTGCTATTTGTGATATTTTGAGGTGCTATTTGGGGGCGATTTCGGAAGCTATTTGTGATATTTTGGGGTGTTTTTGGGGTGTTTTCGGGGCGCCATTTGTGATATTTTGGGGTGACATTTGGGGTGCTATTTAGGGTGTTTTCAGGTGTTTTTGGGGCTATTTGATGATATTTTGAGGCGCCATTTGATGATATTTTGGGGTGCTATTTGGGGTGATTTCAGGCGCTGTTTGTGATATTTTTGGGGATTTTTTGGGGCGCCATTTGTGATATTTTGGGGTGTTTTTGGGGTGCTATTTGGGATGTTTTCGGGTGTTTCCAGGGCGCCATTTGTGATATTTTGGGGTGCTATTTGGGGTGATTTAGGGCGCTGTTTGTGATATTTTAGGGGTGTTTTTTGAGGGTGTTTTTGGCGTGCTATTTGGGATGTTTTCGGAGTGTTTTTGGGGGCGCCATTTGTGATATTTTGGGGTGTTTCCGGGTGCTAATTAGGTGTTTTCGGGGTGTTTTGGGGGCGCCATTTGTGATATTTTGGGATATTTTGGGGTGCTATTTGTTTATATTTTGGGATGGTTTTGGGGTGACATTTGGGGTGCTATTTGGAGTGTTTTCAGGGTGTTTTTGGGCGCCATTTGTGATATTTTGGGGTGTTTTTGGCGTGCTATTTGGGATGTTTTCGGGGGTGTTTTTGAGGCGCCATTTGTGATATTTTGGGGTGGTATTTGGGGTGATTTAGGGGCACTGTTTGTGATATTTTGGGGTGTTTTTGGGGTGTTTTTGGCGTGCTATTTGGGATGTTTTCGGAGTGTTTTTGGGGCGCCCGTTTGTGATATTTTGGGGTGTTTTTGGGCGCTATTTGTGATATTTTGGGGTGCTATTTGGGGTGATTTCGGGCACCGTTTGTGATATTTTGGGGTGTTTCCGGGGTGATTTCGGGCGCTGTTTGTGATATTTTGGGGTGTTTTTGGGGCGCTATTTGTGATATTTTGGGGTGCTATTTGGGGTGATTTCGGGGCACCGTTTGTGATATTTTGGGGTGTTTCCGGGTGATTTCGGGCGCTGTTTGTGATATTTTGGGGTGCTATTTGGGGCGTTTTTGGGGGCCATTTGTGATATTTTGGGGTGTTTCCGGGTGATTTCGGGGCGCAGGGCTGCATGAACAACGTCACGTTCGGCTCTGCCCGCGGCGGGTACTACGAGACGGTGGCGGGGGCGCCGGGGCCGGGCCCCACTGGGGCGGGGCGCAGCGGGTGCACACCCACATGACCAACACCCGAATTACGGACCCCGAAATCCCTCGAGATGAGGTGAGACTGGGGGGTTTGGGGGTTTTAGGGGTCCTGAGGGGTTTTGGGGGTTCTGGGGGTTTGGGGTTCAGGGGATTTGGGGTTTGGGGTTTGGGGTTTTGGGTGCACACCCACATGACCAACACCGGATCACCGACCCGAAATCCTCGAGATGAGGTGGGTCTGGGGTCACCTCGAGATTTTGGGGGATTTGGGGTTTGGGGTTTTGGGGTGCACACCCACATGACCAACACCGAATTCACGGACCGAAATCCCTCGAGATGAGGTGAGACCGGGAGATTTTGGGGATTCAGGGGGATTGGAGGTTTGGGGTTTTGGGGTGCACACCATGACCAACACCCGAATTACCGACCCCGAGATCCTCGAGATGAGGTGAGACTGGGGGGGTTTGGGGGGTTTTGGGGGGATTTGGGGTTCAGGGGTTTTGGGGTGCACACCCACATGACCAACACCGGATCACCGACCCGAAATCCCTCGAGATGAGGTGAGAATGGGGGTCCCAGGGGGTTTGGGGGTCCTGAGGATTTTGGGGTTCAGGGTTTGGGGTGCACACCCACATGACCAACACCGAATCACCGACCCTGAGATCCTCGAGATGAGGTGGGTCTGGGGGTCACCTCGAGATTTTTGGGGTTTGGGGTTTTGGGGTGCACACCACATGACCAACACCGAATTACAGACCCCGAGATCCTCGAGATGAGGTGAGACTGGGGGGTTTGGGGTTTTGGGGTTCAGAGGGGTCTGGAAGTGTCTGGGGGAAATTTGGGGTTCCGGGGTTTTTGGGGTTTTGGGGTGCACACCCACATGACCAACACCTGAATTACGGACCCCGAAATCCTCGAGATGAGGTGGGTCTGGGGGTCACCTCGAGATTTTGGGGGATTTTGGGGGTCCTGAGGGGTTTTGGGGTTCAGGGTTTTGGAGTTTTGGGATGCACACCCACATGACCAACACCTGCATCACCGACCCGAAATCCTCGAGATGAGGTGGGTCTGGGGGTCCCAGGGGGGATTTTGGGATTTGGGGTTTTGGGGTGCACACGCACATGACCAACACCGAATTACGGACCCCGAAATCCTCGAGATGAGGTGAGACTGGGGGGTTTGGGGGTTCAGGGGGTTTTGGGGTTCAGGGGATTTGGGGTTTGGGGTTTTGGGATGCACACCCACACGACCAACACCCGCATCACCGACCCCGAAATCCCTCAAGATGAGGTGGGTCTGGGGGTCACCTCGAGATTTTGGGTTTGGGGTTTGGGGTGCACACCCACAGGACCAACACCCGAATTATGGACCCCGAGATCCTCGAGATGAGGTGAGACTGGGGGTCACCTCGAGATTTTGGGGGATTTTTGGGTTTTGGGGGTCCTGAGGGTTTTGGGGTTCAGGGATTTGGGGTGCACACCCACATGACCAACACCCGGATCACCGACCCCAAAATCCTCGAGCTCCGGTGGGACTGGGGTCCCAGGGATGGTTTGGGGGTCCCAGGAGGGATTTTGGGGGTCCTGGGGGTTTGGGGATTCAGGGATTTGGGATTTGGGGTTTTGGGGTGCACACGGCCATGACCAACACCCGAATTACAGACCCCGAAATCCTCGAGATGAGGTGGGTCTGGGGGGTCTGGGGGTCCTGGGGAAATTTGGGGTGCACACCCACATGACCAACACACGGATCACTGACCCCGAAATCCTGGAGCTGCGTGTGAGACTGGGGAGATTTTGGGGGATTTTGGGGATCCTGAGGGTTCTGGGGGTCCCGGTGGATTTTGGTGTTTGACGATTTTGGGGTTTGGGGTTTTGGGGTTCAGGGGGGTTTTGGGGGCACACCCACATGACCAACACCCGGATCAGCAACCCCGAAATCCTGGAGCTCTGGTGAGATTGGGGAGATTTTGGGGGATTTTTGGGGGTCCTGAGGGGTTCTGGGGTCCCGGTGGGATTTTGGGGTTTGGGGGTTTTGGGGTTCAGGAGATTTGGGGTTTTTGGGGTTTTGGGGTGCACATCCACATGACTAACACCCGGATCACCGACCCCGAAATCCTCGAGCTCCGGTGAGACTGGGGGTCCCAGGGGGGGTTTGGGGGTCCCAGGGGAGATTTTGGGGGTCCTGAGGATTTTGGGGTTCGGGGTATTTGGGGTGTCCCGGGGTCCCACACCCACGTGACCAACACCTGAATCAGTGACCCCAAAACCCTCGAGCTGCCAGGGGTCTGGGGTCCCCTCGAGGTTTTGGGGGTTCGGGGGGTCTGGGGGTCCCTGGGGAAATTTGGGGTTCGGGGGTTTTGGGGGGTCCCACGCCCACGTGACCAACACTCGAATCACCCCAAAATCCTCGAGCTGGGCGGGTTTGGGGGTCCCCGGGCGGATTTTGGGGGTTTTTGGGGGATTTTGGGGTCTCAGGGATATTTTGGGGATATTTTGGGGATATTTGGGGTTCCCAGGGCGATTCTGGGGGTCCCTGGGGGATTTTGGGGTTCTCAAGGATATTTGGGGATATTTTGGGGTGCTCAGTGGGATTTTGGGGTTCCCTGACCCCCTCAAATTTCCCCCTCCCCCCAGGTACCCCGTGATTCCGTGGGGGGATTTTGGGGTTCTCAGGGATAATTTGGGGATATTTAGGGATAATTTGGGATATTTTGGGGATAATTTGGGATATTTTGGGTACCCTGACCCCCAATTTCCCCCTCCCAGGTACCCGGTGCTGCTGCGGGTGGGGGTTGGGGGTCTCTGGGATATTTTGGGATATTTTTGGGATCTCAGGGATATTTTGGGATAATTTGGGATAATTTGGGATATTTTGGGTACCCTGACCCCCCAAATCTCCCCCCTCCCAGGTACCCGGTGCTGCTGCGGGGGGTTCAGGGATATTTTGGGATAATTTGGGATATTTTGGGGATAATTTCGGGTACCCTAATCCCCAAATTTCCCTCCCCAGGTACCCGGTGCTGCTGCGGGGGGTGGGATCTCAGGGATATTTTGGGATATTTTGGGATATTTTTGGGATCTCAGGGATATTTTGGGATATTTTGGGATATTTTGGGTACCCTGACCCCCAATCTCCCCTCCCAGGTACCCGGTGCTGCTGCGGGGGGTTGGGATCTCAGGGATATTTTGGGATATTTTGGGGATAATTTGGGATATTTTGGGATAATTTTGGAATATTTTGGGTACCCTGACCCCCAAATTTCCCCTCCCAGGTACCCGGTGCTGCTGCGGGGTGGGGTTGGGATCTCAGGGATAATTTGGGATATTTTGGAATACCCTGACCCCCAAATTTCCCTCCCCCAGGTACCCGGTGCTGCTGTGGGAGGTTCAGGATATTTTGGGATATTTTGGGGATATTTTGGGATATTTTGGAATACTCTGACCCCCAAATTTCCCCTCCCCCAGGTACCCGGTGCTGCTGCGCCGCTTCGAGCTGCGCGCGGGCTCGGGGGGGGCGGGGCGGTTCCGGGGGGGGGATGGGGTGATCCGGGAGCTGCAGTTCCGCCGGGCGACCGAGCTGTCGGTGCTGAGCGAGCGCCGCGCCACGCGGCCCTACGGCATGGCGGGTGAGCGCCGAAAAACCCCAAAAAACATCCCAAAATATCCCCGAAATCAGCCCAAAAATGTCCTGGAAATCCGCTAAAAAATCCGCTTAAAAATACCCTAAAAATCCCCTAAAAATCCACTTTTAAATCCCCTAAAAATCCCCTAAGGCATGGCGAGTGAGGGCCGAAATATCCTAAAAAATATCCTAAAATATCCCCAAAATCAGCCCAAAGATATCCTGGAAATCCGCTAAAAAATCCACTTAAAAATCGCCTAAAAATCCCCTAAAAATCCCCTAAAAATCCCCTAAAAAAATCCCCCCTACGGCATGGCGGGTGAGCGCCGAAATACCCCAAAAACATCCCAAAATATCCCCGAAATAATCCCAAAAATATCCTGGAAATCCGCTAAAAAATCCCCTTTATAATACCTTAAAAATCGCCTAAAAATCCCCTAAAAATCCCCTAAAAATCCCCTACGGCATGGCGGGTGAGCGCCGAGAAACCCCAAAAACAGCCCAAAATATCCCCGAAATCAGCCCAAAAATATCCTGGAAATCCGCTAAAAATCCACTTAAAAATCGCCTAAAAATCCCCTAAAAATCCCCTAAAAATCCCCTAAAAATCCCCTACGGCATGGCGGGTGAGGGCCGAAATATCCCAAAAAATATCCTAAAATATCCCCGAAATAATCCTAAAAATGTCCTGGAAATCTGCTAAAAAATCCGCTTAAAAATACCCTAAAAATCGCCTAAAAATCCCCTTAAAAATCCCCGACGGCATGGCGGGTGAGAGCCAAAAAATATCCCAAAACCAGCCCAAAATCATCCCAAAATCAGCCCAAAAATATCCTAAAAATCCTCTTAAAAATCGCCTAAAAATGCCCTAAAAGTTCCTACAGCATGGCTGGTGAGAGCCCGAAAAATATCTCAAAAGCAGCCCATAATCTTCCCAAAATATCCCCAAAATTATCACAAAATAGCTCGAAAATCTGCTAAAAATTGCCTAAAAATATCCTAAAAAATGCCCAAAAAATCCCCCAAAAATCCCTACGGGGTGGCTGGTGAGAGCCTGAAATCAGCCCAAAATTATCCCAAAAAGATCCCCAAAATCAGCTAAAAATTCTCTTAAAAATCCCCTAAAAATTGCCCTAAAAATAGCCCAAAAATCCCCAAAAAATCCCTATGGGATGGGGGTTGAGAGACAAAAAATATCCCAAAAATATCCCCTAAAATACCCTAAAAATATCCTAAAAAATCTCCTAAAAATTCCCTTAAAAATCCCCCTATGGGATGGTGGGTGAGAGCCAAAAATATCCCAAAAATATCCCAAAAATCTGCTAAAAATCCCCTAAAAATCGCCTTAAAAATCCCCTAAAAAATCCCTACGGGATGGCTGGCGAGAGCCAAAGAATGTCCCCAAAATATCCCAAAAATATCCCAAAAATCCCCTAAAAAACCCCAAAATCCCCCATGAACCCATCAGCCACGTGGCACAACGAGATGGGGGTGAGAGCCCAAAACATCCCAAAATATCCCCGAAATCATCCCAAAATATCCTCAAAAATCCTCAAAAAATCCCCAAAATATCCCCAAATTATGCCCAAAATATTTCCAAAGTCCCCCAAAATAATCCCCCAAAATCATCCTCAAAATCCCCCAAAATAATCCCCCAGAATCCCCTGAAATCTCCTCCCAAAATTCCCCAAAATTCCCCTAAAATCCCCCAAAATCCCCCAAATTCCCCCAAAGTTCCCCAAAATTCCCTAAAATCCCCCAAAATCCCCCAAAATCCCCCTAACATGCCCCCAAAATCCCCCAAATTCCCCCAAAATCCCCCCAAAACTCCCAAAATCCCCCAAAATCCCCCAAATTCCCCCAAAATCCCCCAAATTCCCCCAAAATCCCCCAAAATTCCCCTAACATGCCCCCAAAATCCCCCAAAATCCCCCCCAAAATTCTCCCAAAATCCCCCGAATTCCCCCAAAATCCCCCCAAATTCCCCCCAAAATCCACAAAATCCCCCAAAATTCCCCTAAAATCCAGAAAATCCCCCAAAATCCCCCCGAATTCCCCCAGAATCCCCTGAAATCTCCCCCAAATCCCCCAAAATCCCCCAAAATCCCCAATTTTCCAGGGGGGCTCCCGGGGGCTCCCGGGGCTGAATTTGCTGCTGCACCGCTGACGGGAGAATCTCGTCAACCTGGGGGGCAAGAGCCAGGTGTCGGTGGAGCCAGGGGTGAGCCCAAAACACCCAAAACACCCCAAAACACCCCAAAAACAGCCCAAAAGCAGCCCCAAAAACACCCCAAAAGCAGCCCAAAAACACCCCAAAACCAGCCCAAAAATACCCCAAAACCAGCCCAAAAATACCCCAAAACCAGCCCCATAAACAGCCCAAAAATACCCCCAAAACAGCCCAAAATACCCCAAAACAGCCCAGAAATACCCCCAAAATACGCCAAAACCAGCCCTGAAATACCCCAAAAATACCCCAAAAGTACCCCAAAATACTCCAAAATACCCTGAAAAACCAGCCCAAAATCAACCTAAAACCAACCCAAAACCAGACCCAAAATACCCCAAAAACAGCCCAAAAATACCCCAAAAACAGCCCCAAAACAGCCCCAAACCCACCCTGGACCCTCAGCCTGGGGGCAAGAGCCGGGTGTTGGTGGAGCCGGGGTGAGCCCAAAACACCCAAAAATACCCAAAAACACCCGAAAAACTTCCCAAAATACCAGCCCAAAACTACCGCAAAAATATCCCAAAAATATCCAAAACCACCCCAAAAATACCCCAAAAACCAGCCCAAAACCCCCAAAAAATAACCCAAAACCCCCCAAAAATACCCCAAACACCCCCAAAACAGTCCCAAAAACAGCCCTAAAACTCAAACAAGTACCCCAAAATACCCCAAAACCAGCCCTAAAACATCCCAAAAGTCCCAAAACCAGCCCAAAAACCCCCCAAAAGACCCCAAAGAACCACCCTGGACCCTCAGCCTGGGGGCAGGAGCCGGGTGTTGGTGGAGCCGGGGTGAGCCCAAAATCCCCAAAATACCCCAAAAACACCCCCAAAAACAGCCCAGAAACACCCAAAACCACCACAAAAACCTCCCCAAAACCCCCAAACACCCCAAAAACAGCCCTAAAGCACCCCAAAACAACCTCAAAAGACCCCAAACCCCTGACCCGAAACCCAACACCCCAAAATCCCGACACCCAAAAATCCAGACTCCAAACCCTGACACCCCAAAAAGCCTCCAACACCCCAAACCTCTCAATACCCCAAAAAAACCCTGACACCCCAAGAATCCCCTGACCCCGAACTCCTGGCACCCCAAATTCCCTGACACCCCAAACCCTGTCCCCAAACCCCAACAACCCAAATTCTGACCCCCAAAAATCCCCTGACCCTAAAATCCTCTTGACACCCTAAAATCCCCTGACCTCAAAACTCCCAACACCCCAAAATCCCTGGCACCCCAAATTCTCTGATACCCCCAAATCCTGACCCCAAATTTCCTGACCCCAAACCCCTGACACCCCAAATTTCCTGACCCCAAAATCCCGACCACAAACCCTGACCCCAAAAAATTCCTGACGCCAAAAATCCCCTGACCCCCAAAACCCCTGACACCCCAAATCCTTGACCCCAGACCTCTGACACCCCAAATTCCCTGACCCCAAAAATTCCCTGACCCCAAATCCTGACACCCCAAAAATCCCTGATACCCCAAAATCCCTGACACTTCAAACCCTGACCCCAAATCCTGACCCCAAAACCCTGGCACCCCAAAATCCCTGAACCCAAATCCCCTGACACCCGGAAACCCCTGACACCCCAAAATCCCGAGCCCAATCCCTGACACCCCAAAAATCCCGACCCCGACCTCTGACCCCCCTCTCCCCCAGGACATTTTCCGCCTGCTGACCCCGGGCGGGGCGGTACGGCCCCCGAGGAGGATTTTGGGGCGCCCCCAGGACCCTCCGGACCCCCACGACCTCTGGGCACCCCAGAACTGCCTGAACCCCCAAAACCTGGGGAGCCCCCGGCCCCACAGACCCCACAGACCCCACAGACCTTCCTGGAGCGGCAGCGCCTTCGAGTTCGGCGAGCGCAGGAGGCGTGTGACCCCAAAACCGCTGTGGGGGACCCCAAAACCCCAAAAAATCGCTGTGGGGAGGCCCCATAACCCGCTATGGGGTGACCCTAAAACCTGCTAAGGGGTGACCCCATAACCTGCTATGGGGCAGCCCCATAACCCGCTATGGGGTGACCCCAAAACCTGCTATGGGGCAGCCCCAAAAAAACCCCGAAATTCACACTCGCTATGGGGTGGTCCCAAAACTGCTGTGGGGTGACCCCAAAACCCCAAAACCTGCTATGGGGTGCCCCCAGAACCCCAGAAATGCACCGTCCATAGGGCAGCCCCCAAGCTCGCTGTGGGGCGGCCCCAAAAACCCCAGAAATTCACACTCGCTATGGGGCAGCCCCACATCCCATCTGCCCCTCCATCCTCTAGATACGCACAATCCTATAGGGCAGCCCCCAACCCTGCTGTGGGGCACCCCCAAACCCCGCTATGGGGCAGCCCCAAACCCCGCTATGGGGCAGCCCCCTCCCCACTCCAGCTATGCACCCCCTCTATGGGGCAGCCCCCCAACCCCTCTATGGGGCAGCCCCACATCCCATCTGCCCCTCCATCCTCTAGATACGACACAATCCTATAGGGCAGCCCCCAACCCTGCTATGGGGCACCCCAAACCCCGCTATGGGGCAGCCCCCACCCACTCCAGCTATGCACCCCTCTATGGGGCAGCCCCCATTTTTAGAAACGCACAGCCTATAGGGCAGTCCCCAACCCTTCTGTAGGGCAGCCCCAGCTCCAGCTATGCACCCTCCATGGGGCAGCCCCCCCAACCCCAGCTCCTCTTGGGGGTGTCCCACTCCAATAAAGCTTCCTGAGCCCCCCAACTCCTGCCTGGTGTCTTTGGGGGGGGATGGGGACCCCCAGGGATCACCCCAGTGACTCCCCCCAGCCCCACGGAGCCCCCCAGGGCTCTGCCCCACAGATCTGGGGGAGGTCACCGAGCCAGTGACCCCCAAACTCTGGGAATGGGAGGGAGGGGGAACCCTCGTGTGCCGTGGGGGCTGTGACAGCCCCACAGGGGAGAGGCTGGGTCGGTACTGGATGGGCAGATCAATGCTGGATCAATACCAAATCAATGCCAGATCAACGCTGGATCAATACCAAATCAATGCCAGATCAATAGCAGAGCCATGCCAGATCAATGCTGGATCAATACCATATCAATGCTGGATCAATACCATATCAATGCTGGATCAATAGCAGAGCCATGCCAGATCAATGCTGGATCAATACCAAATCAATGCCAGATCAATGCTGGATCAACATCAGATCAATGCTGGATCAATACCAAATCAATGCCAGATCAATGCTGGATCAATACCAAATCAATGCTGGATCAATAGCAGAGCCATGCCAGATCAATGCTGGATCAATAACAGATCAACACCAGATCAGCGCTGGATTAATGCCAGATCAATCTTGGATTAATGCTGGATGAACAATGGATCAATACTGGATAAATAACAGATCAATGCAATACTGGATCAATAGAAAATCAATACCAGATCAATGACAGACCAGTGCTGGATCAATAACAGATCAATGCTGGATCAATAGCAAATCAATACAAGATCAATGCTAGATCAGTGCTGGATCAATAGCAGATCAATGCTGGATCAACAATGGATCAATGCTGGATCAATATCAGATCAATGCAGGATCAATATCAGATCAATGCTGGATCAATGCTGGTTTAATGCTGGTGTGATACTGGGTCAATGTCAGATCAATAACAGATCAATACTCGATCGATACCACATGATCCCCCATTATTCCCATTATTCCCAATCCCGGCTCACAGGGATCGAGTCCCAAACTCAACCCAAAGCAGAGATTTCCAAAATTCCGTCATGAATTCCCAAATCCCATCGTGAATTCCCAAATTCCACCGTGAATTCCCAAATTCCGTCATGAATTCCCAAATTTCGTCGTGAATTCCCAAATTCTGTTGTGAATTCCCAAATTCCGTCGTGAATTCCCAAATTCTGTCTTGAATTCCCAAAATCCGTCGTGAATTCCCAAATTCTGTTGTGAATTTCCAAATTCCGTCGTGAATTCCCAAACTCCCTCGTGGACTCCCAAATTCCACTGTGAATTCCCAAATTCCACCGTGAATTCCCAAATTCTGTAGTGAATTCCCAAATTCCGTCATGAATTCCCAAATTCCGCTGTGAATTCCCAAATTCTGTTGTGAATTCCCAAATTCCGTCGTGAATTCCCAAATTCCACCGTGAATTCCCAAAATCCGTTGTGAATTCCCAAATTCCACCGTGAATACCCAAATTCTGTAGTGAATTCCCAAATTCCGTCATGAATTCCCAAATTCCGTCGTGAATTCCCAAATTCTGTTGTGAATTTCCAAATTCCGCTGTGAATTCCCAAATTCTGCTGTGAATTCCCAAATTCCGTCGTGAATTCCCAAATTCCGTCGTGAATTCCCAAATTCCGTCGTGAATTTCCAAATTCTGTTGTGAATTCCCAAATTCCACCGTGAATTCCCAAATTCCGTCATGAATTCCCAAATTCCACCGTGAATTCCCAAATTCTGTTGTGAATTTCCAAATTCCGTCATGAATTCCCAAATTCCACCGTGAACTTCACCCCAACAGCAGAACCCCAGAGCGAAGCCCGGCTGATGCGGGATCAATGCTGATCAATGCTGATCAATGCTGATCAATGCTGATCAATACTGATCAATACTGATCAATGCTGATCAATACTGATCAATACTGATCAATGCTGATCAATGCTGATCAATGCTGATCAATGCTGATCAATGCTGATCAATGCTCAAGCCGGATCAATATCAGATCAATATCGAGCTGGTGCTGTCCCAATACTGGATCAATATCAGATCAATGCTGGAGCCATCCTGGGCTGATACCCAATACCAGACTGATCCTAATACCTGATCAATTCCGGATCAATGGCAAATCAATGTCACACTGATCCTGTCCCAATACTGGATCAATATCAGATCAATGCTGGGCTGATCCTGCCGCAATACCAGATCAATGCTGGATTCATCCTGGGCTGATACCTGATCAATGTCAGATCAATACGGGACTGATCCTGTCCCGATACTGGATCAATGCCAGCATTGATCGTGTCCCAACACAGAATCAATGCTGGATCAATACCTGATCAATATCAGATCAATACCTGATCGATGTCAGACCAATACCAGACTGATCCTGCCCCAATACCGGATCAATGATCACTGATTGTGTCCCGATACCGAATCAATACCTGATCAATGTCAGATCAATACGGGATCAATGTCAGATCAATACCTGATCAATGTCAGATCAATATCTGATCAATGTCAGATCAATACTGGATCAATGCTGGATCAATACCTGATCAATCCTGGATCAACACTGGATCAATGATCACTGATTGTGTCCCGATACCGGATCAATACCGGATCAATATCAGATCAATACCTGATCAATGTCAGATCAATACCTGATCAATGTCAGATCAATACCGGATCAATGCCAGCATTGATCATGGCCCCCATCCCCCCCCCAGTGCAGTGACCCCCTGGGCGGCCGTGGCCGGAGCCGTGGTCACACTGGTCAGTGCCGTGGTCACACTGGTCAGTGCTGTGGCCGGAGCTGTGGCCGGAGCCGTGGTCACACCGTGGTCACACCGTGGTCACACTGTGGTCACTGCTGTGGTCACACCGTTGTCACACTGGTCAGTGCTGTGGCCGGAGCTGTGGCCGGAGCTGTGGTCACACCGTGGTCACACTGGGGTCACACTGGGGTCACACTGGGGTCACACCGTGGTCAGTGCTGTGGCCAGAGGCGTGGCCGGAGCCGTGGTCACACCGTGGTCACACCGTGGTCACACCGTGGTCAGTGCCGTGGTCACACTGTGGTCACACCGTGGTCACACTGTGGTCACACTGTGGTCACACTGTGGTCAGTGCTGTGGTCACACTGGTCAGTGCTGTGTCCAGAGCCGTGGCCGGAGCTGTGGTCACACTGTGGTCACACTGTGGTCACACTGGGGTCACACCGTGGTCAGTGCTGTGGCCAGAGGCGTGGCCGGAGCCGTGGTCACACTGTGGTCACACCGTGGTCACACTGTGGTCAGTGCTGTGGTCACACCGTGGTCACACCGTTGTCACACTGTGGTCACACCGTGGTCACACCGTGGTCAGTGCTGTGGTCACACCGTGGTCAGTGCTGTGGTCACACCGTGGTCAGTGCTGTGGCCGGAGCCGTGGTCACACTGTGGTCAGTGCTGTGGTCACACCGTGGTCAGTGCTGTGGCCGGAGCCATGGTCACACCGTGGTCAGTGCCGTGTCCAGCCCCGTGTCCAGCACTATGGCCGGAGCCATGGCCACGCCCATGTCCGAGCCGTGTCCAGCCCCGTGTCCAGCCCCGTGTCCAGCGCTGTGGCCAGAGCTGTGGCCGGAGCTGTGTCCAGTTCCACACCCAGCGCTGTGTCCAGTGCCGTGTCCAGAGCGTGGCCACGCCCATGTCCGAGCCGTGTCCAGCCTGGTGTCCAGCGCTGTGTCCAGAGCCGTGGCCGGAGCCGTGTCCATGTCCAAGCTGTGTCCGGCCCCGTGTCCGTGCGGGGTCAGAGGTCAGAGGTCAGAGGTCAGCGGGCCCCAGGCGCAGGCGCAAGGCCACGGGCAGGTGGTCAGACAGAGTGGCCAGCTGGGTGATGACCGACAGCGGGTCACCTCCTGTGGGGACGGGCGGGGTCACACAGGGGTCACGGGTCAGTGTGGGGTCAGTGGGGTCAGTGTGGGGTCACTCAGGGTCACACAGGAGTCACGGAGGGGTCACACAGGGGTCACTAGCGGTCACTCACAGTGGTCAGTGTGGGGTCAGTGAGGGGTCACTGAGGGGTCAGTGAGGGTCACTAGCGGTCACTCACATTGGTCAGCACAGGGTCAAAAAAGGTCACACAGGGATCACTGTGGGGTCACTGGGGGTCACCAAGGGGTCACACAGGGGTCACTAGTGGTCACTCACAGTGGTCAGTGTGGGATCACTGAGGGGTCACACAGGGGTCACTACAGGGTCATGCAGGGGTCACTACAGGGGTCACACAGGGGTCATGGAGGGGTCACACAGGGGTCGCGCGAGGGGTCACTAGCGGTCACTCACAGTGGTCAGTGAGGGGTCACTAAGAGGTCACACAGGGGTCACCGGGGGTCACTAGTGGTCACTCACAGTGGGCAGCATGTGGTCACTGAGGGGTCACTGCAGGGTCACTGAGGGGTCACTAGTGGTCACCAAAGTGGTCAGCATGGGGTCACACCGGGGTCACAGAGAGGTCACACAGGGGTCACGTAGGGGTCAAGCAGGGGTCACACCGGGGTCACACAGGGGTCACACAGGGGTCACACAGGGGTCACTAAGAGGTCACACAGGGGTCACACAGGGGTCACTAGCGGTCACTCACAGTGGGCAGCATGGGGTCACACAGGGGTCACTGAGGGTCACTGAGGGGTCACGCAGGGGTCACTGAGGGTCACGCAGGGGTCACGCAGGGGTCACTCACAGTGGGCAGCATGTGGTCACTGAGGGGTCACTGCAGGGTCACTGAGGGGTCACTAGTGGTCACTCAAAGTGGTCAGCATGGGGTCACACAGTGGTCAGTGTGGGTCACACAGGGGTCACGCAGGGTCACTGAGGGGTCACTGAGGGGTCACACCGGGTCACACAGGGTCACGCAGGGGTCACGCGAGGGGTCACACAGGGTCACACCGGGTCACACCGAGTCACGCAGGGGTCACTGGCGTCACTACAGTGGGCAGTGTGGGGTCACACAGGGGTCACTGAGGGGTCAGCACCGGGCTCACACAGGGTCACTCACAGTGGGCAGCTCGGGCTCCTCTGCACCAGAGCCGTAGTTCACTCTCCGGCCGCTCCACGGTCAAAGGGGCCAGCGGGTCCGAGCGCCGTGAGGGCAGGATGGGAGCGCCAGGAACTGCTGGCGGCCCCAGGGCTGGGACAGCGTCCTGAGGGACAGGGACACTGCGGGGACAATGGGGACACTGGGGGCACTGGGGGATTGGGGACACTGGGCACACTGGGGACACTGGGGGATTGGGGGATTGGGGCACTGGGGACACTGGGGGACACTGGGGACACTGGGGACGTTGGGGACACTGGGGACACTGGTGACATTGGGTACACTGGGACATTGGGGACACTGGGGACACTGGGGGATTAAAGTACCAAAGGGCACTGGGGGATTGGGGACACTGGGGACAATGGGGACACTGGGGACACTGGGGACACTGGGGGATTGGGGACATTGGGGACACTGGGGGATTGGGGACACTGGGGACACTGGGGGGATTGGGGACATTGGGGACACCTGGGGGACACTGGGGACACTGGGGATTGGGGATTTGGGACACTGGGGACACTGGGGGATTGGGGACAGTGGGGACACTGGGGGATTGGGGACAGTGGGGACACGGGGATTTGGGACAGTGGGGACAATGGGGACATTGGGGACACTGGGGACACTGGGGATTAGAGGATTGGGACACTGGGGACATTGTATACTGTAACACTGGGGACACTGGGGATGGATATTGGGGACACTGGGACACTGGGGGATTTGGGACATTGGGGACACTGGGGACATGTGGACATGGTGGCAGAGGGACACAGTGACACAGGCAGGGATGGCCGTCCCTCCCTGTCCCCTCCCACCCTGTGCCCCTCACTGACCCCACTGTCCCCAAAATCCCCACTCCCCCAGTGTCCCCAGTGTCCCCAATCCCCCAATGTCCTCTAATGTCCCTAATGTCCCCAGTGTCCCCAGTGTCCCCAGTGTCCCCAGTGTCCCCAATCCCCCCAGTGTCCCCCGATGTCCCCAATCCCCCAGTGTCCCAGTGTCCCCAATCCCCCAGTGTCCCAGTGTCCCCAATCCCCCCAGTGTCCCCAGTGTCCCAGTGTCCCCAATCCCCCAGTGTCCCAGTGTCCCCAATCCCCCAGTGTCCCCAGTGTCCCCAATCCCCCCAATGTCCCCAGTGTCCCCAATCCCCCAGTGTCCCAGTGTCCCCAATCCCCCAATGTCCCCAGTGTCCCCAATCCCCAGTGTCCCCAGTGTCCCCCAATCCCCCAGTGTCCCAGTGTCCCCACTGTCACCTCGCCATCCTCTCCGGGTGGACACGGGCTCCTCGTAGATCTTGAGGCAGTCGAGCAGCGTCCCTGGGGACACGAGGGGACAGAAGGGGACAGCGACATGAACGGGGCCCTGGGGACACGGGGGGCCAGGGCGGGACAGGGAGGTGACACGGGTGTCCCCACCGATGGCCCAGGGCTGGTCTCTGCCCCGCCCGGATCCTCGCGGGGTCCCAGAACTCCTGGAACAGGGGGTGGCGCTGGTTCTGGCGTCACCTGCGGGGACATCGGCCGCTGTCACCTCCCCGCGCCACCTGTGTCCCCCAGTGTCCCCCTGGGCTGCTGTGGTCCCTCCGATGTCCCTTAATGTCCTCCCCATGTCCCTCTGTCCCCGTGTCCTCCTCCCTGTCTCCCCTCGTGTCCCCCGTGTTCCCCTCGATGTCCCTCGTGTCCCTCCACGTCCCTTCTGTTCCCCCCGTCCCCCTGGACTCCTGTGTCCCTCAGATGTCCCTCGATGTCCCCCGTGTCCCCTCTGTCCCCCACCGTGTCCCCACACTCCTGCCCCATGTCCCCTGCGTGTCCCCTCTGTCCCCCTCCCCTGCCCCCTGTCCCCCATGTCCCCTTCAGTCCCCTCCCCTGTCCCCTCCATGTCACACTCATGTCCCTCTGCCCCCTCCTCGTCTCCTCCATCCCCCGTGTCTCTCATGTTCCCCAATGTCCCCTCCTGTCCCGCCTCTGTCTCCTCATGTCCCCTCTGTCACCCCCATGTCCCCGTGTCCCCCTCCCGTCCCCTATGTCCCCGTGTCCCCTGTAGTCCTCTCCTGTCCCCAATGTCCCTCTGTCTCCCTCCCCGTGTCCCCGTGTCCTCTCTGTCACTCCCCATGTCCCTCGTGTCCCCTCCTCTCTGTCCCCCATGCCCCCTGTCCCCACCCCGGGAGCAGTTGTCGAAGTTGAGGTCCCCGCACAGGACGCTGAAGGCCACCAGGTCCCCGGGCTGCTGCTGCTCCCGCCGAAATCGCGGAGCCACCCGAGCACCAGCGTCAGCTGCCTCGTCACGGATGGCGGCGCCGGCTGGGAGGACATGGGGACATTGTGACACTGGGGACACTGGGGGATTTGGGACACTGGGGACATTGGGGACACTGAGGACACTGGGGACATTGGGGGATTGGGGACATTGGGGACAATGGGGGCATTGGGGACATTGGGGACACGGGGGACACTGGGGGCATTGGGGACACTGGGGCATTGGGGGCATTGGGGACAATGGGGCATTGGGGACAATGGGGGATTGGGAGGATTGGGGACATGGGGACATTGGGGACAGTGGGGACACTGGGGACACTTAGGGGATTGGGGGCATTGGGGGATTGGGACAATGGGGGATTGGGAGGATTGGGGACATGGGGGACATTGGGGACAGTGGGGACATTGGGGACATTGGGGACATTGGGACATGGGGACATTGGGGACACTGGGGACACTGGGGGATTGGGGACAATGGGGGATTGGGAGGATTGGGGACATGGGGACATTGGGGACACTGGTGACATTAGGAGATTGGGGACATTGGGACTTTGGGGACACTGGGACAGGGACAGGGACACGGGGACACGGACACAGAGGACAAGACCAAACACCCCCAGTGCCACCCCAGTGTCCCCCAGTGTCCCCCAGTGTCCCCACTCACGTGCAGGTGCCTGCAGGTGGGTGCAGCTCAGGTACCCCACCACGCCGGCCCCCGCCCCCATCCCCCAACAGCACCTGGGGAGGGGACAGCGCCAATGTCACCTCCCTGTCCCTGTCACCTGCTCAGGTGTGCCCTCACCTGTCCCTGTCACCCCCTTGTGCCCATTCAGGTGTGCCCTTACCTGTTCCCACCCCTCCATGCCCTCCCCCAGGTGTGCTCTCATCTGTCACTGTCACCTGCTCAGGTGTGCCCACACCTGTCCCTGTCACATCCCCATGCCCACTCGGTGTGGCCTCACCTGTCCCTGTGCCCACTCAGGTGTGGCCTCACCTGTCCCTGTCACCCACTCATGCATGCCCACTCACCTGTTCCTGTGTCCCTCCACGCCTCCCTCAGGTGTGCCCTCACCTGTCCCCATCCCCAGGTGTGCCCTCCCCCAGGTGTGCCTCACCTGTCCCTGTCACCCCCTTGTGCCCGCTCAGGTGTGTCCCTCCCCAGGTGTGCCCTCCCCAGGTGTGCCCTCCCCAGGCGTGCACCTCCCCTGTCCCTGTCACTCCTTGTGCCCCGCTTTCAGGTGTGCTCCTCCCCCAGGTGTGCCCTCCCCCAGGCGTGCTCTCACCTGTCCCTGTCACCCTTTGTGCCCGCTCAGGGCGCTCCCCTCACCTGTCCCCATCCCCAGGTGTGCCCTCCCCAGGTGTGCCCTCCCCCAGGTGTGCCCTCACCTGTCCCTGTCACTCCTTGTGCCCGCTCAGGTGTGCCCTCCCCCAGGTGTGCCCTCCCTCAGGTGTGCTCTCACCTGGGCCACCAGCAGCCCCTTGTTGGCCAGCGCGTCCTCGCGGGCGCCGTTGGGGAAGGGGTGGAAGCGCGCGGCCATCAGGGGGTAGCGGCTGGCCAGCACCAGGCCACTGCCCAGCACCCGCAGGCGGCCGCAGCGCAGCCCCCCCGGCCCCACCCCCCACAGCACGTGCCGGAAGCGCCGGGCCAGCTGCTGGCGCAGCGCCGTGGCCGCCCGCCCCCGTCGAACACTTCCTGCAGGCACACGGTCGGTGTCCGGCGGGATGTGGGCGCCAGCACCAGCGGCGCATCGGGTCCGGCAGCGGCAGCAGCCGGTCCGGCCGGGGGTGGGTCACTGGCGGTGGGGCCGGGCCCGGGGGCGGGTTGGTCATCGGTGTTGGCTTGGTCATTGGTGTTGGGTTGGTCATTGGCGTTGGGTTGGCCATTGGTGTTGGGTTGGTCATCAGTGTTGAGTTAGTCATCATTGTTGGGTTGGTCATCAGCATTGGATTGGCCATTGGTGTTGGACTGGTCATTGATATTGGGCTGGTCATTGGTGTTGAGTTGGTCATTGGTGTTGGGTTGGTCATTGGCAACTCCGGGCGTTGGCACTGAATCAACGGTTGGCCAAGAGCTGGCCATTGGTGTTGAGTTGGTCATTGGCAACTCTGGAGTTGGCACTGAATCAACAGTTGGCCAAGAGCTGGCCATCGGTGTTGGGTTGGTCATTGGCAACTCCGGCGTTGGCACTGAATCAACGGTTGGCCAAGAGCTGGCCATTGGTGTTGGGTTGGTCATTGGCAACTCCGGGCGTTGGCACTGAATCAAGGAGTTGGCCAAGAGTTGGCCATTGGTGTTGGGTTGGTCATTGGCAACTCCGGTGTTGGCACTGAATCAAGGGTTGGCCAAGAGCTGGCCATTGGTGTTGGGTTGGTCATTGGCAACTCCGCGTTGGCACTGAATCAAGGGTTGGCCAAGAGCTGGCCATTGGTGTTGGATTGGTCATTGGCAACCTCGGCGTTGACACTGGAATCAACGGTTGGCCAAGAGCTGGCCATTGGTGTTGGGTTGGTCATTGGCAACTCCGGGCGTTGGCACTGAATCAACGGTTGGCCAAGAGCTGGCCATTGGTGTTGGGTTGGTCATTGGCAACTCCGGCGTTGGCACTGAATCAACGGGTTGGCCAAGAGCTGGCCATTGGTGTTGGGTTGCTCATTGTTGTTGGGTTGGCCATTGGCATTGGGTTGCCCATCACTGTTGGGCTGGCCATCGGTGATGTTGTTTTGGCCATTGCTGCTGGGTTGGCCATCAGTGTTGGGTTGGTCATTGTTGTTGGGTTGGCCATTGGGCTGGCCATTGATGTTGGGCTGGTCATTGGTGTTGGGTTGGTCCCTGGCAACTCCAGCGCTGGCACTGGGTCAACGGTTGGCCAAGAGCTGGCCATTGGTGTTGGGTTGGTCATGGGCAACCCCAGTGATGGCACAGAGTAAATGGATGGCCAAGAGTTGGCCATTGGTGTTGGGCTGGCCATCGCTGATGTATTGGCCATTGGTGATAGGTTGGCCATCACTGTTGGGTTGCCCATCGCCGTTGAGTTCACCATCACTGTTGGGTTGGTCATTGGTTTTGGATTCGCCATAAGCACTGGGTTGACCATCAGTGTTGAGTTGTCCATTGGCATTGGGTTTGCCATCTCTGTTGAGTTGCCCATGAGCATTGGGTTGACCATCTCTGTTGAGTTGCCCATCACCGTTGGGTCGCCCATCACTGTTGAGTTGCCCATCGCCATTGGGTCGCCCATTGCCATTGAGTCGCCCATTGGCATTGAGTTGCCCATCGCTGTTGAGTTGCCCAATATCATTGAGTTGCCCATTGCCATTGAGTCGCCCCATCACCGTTGGAGTTGCCCATCGCCATTAAGTTGCCCATCGCTGTTGAGTTGCCCATCGCCATTAAGTTGCCCATCGCTGTTGAGTTGCCCATCGCCATTAAGTTGCCCATCGCTGTTGAGTTGCCCATCGCCATTAAGTTGCCCATCACTGTTGAGTCGCCCCATCGCCATTGGGTCTCCCATCGCCATTGGGTCGCCCATTGCTGTTGAGTTGCCCATCGCCGTTGAGTTGCCCATCGCCGTTGAGTTGCCCATCGCCATTGGGTCACCCATCGCCATTGGGTCACCCATCACCATTGAGTTGTCCATCTGTGCTGAGTTGCCCATCACTGTTGAGTTGCCCATCGCCATTGGGTCACCCATCGCCATTGGGTCTCCCATCGCCATTGGGTCACCCATCGCCATTGAGTCGCCCCATCGCCATTGGGTCTCCCATCGCCATTGGGTCGCCTCATCGCCGTTGCCTTGGCCACCATCTCCATGCCCACCCCCAGTCCCCTCCGGGCCTCCCCGATCCTCGGTGCCGCCGGAACCTCCTCCGCGCCGCGCCGCTGCGCTCCAGCAGGCCCTGCCGGTGTCCGGGCGCCGTCCAAGGCCGCTCTCCGGCCGCCAGCAGCCGCCCGATGACCTCGGGCTCGGCCGGGCTCCCGGCCCAGGTTGTTGAATCGGGCCAGCCCGCTGGGCAGCAGGCACACGTTGGCGCCAGGAAGGTGAAGCTCGCCGGCACCGCCGCGGCTCCCAGGGCTCGGCGCTGCCAGCGCGGGCTGGCGCTGGAGCACGAGCGTTCGGCGCGCGGCCTCGCGCCGGCAGCCACAGCAGCAGCCCCAGCAGCGCCGGCGGCAGCGCCAGCAGCAGCGCCAGGAGCAGCGCCGGCGCTGCCAGCGCTGCGAGGGCTAGGCCGAGCTCCGTGTGCCGGCGCGCCGTGGTGGGGCGCGAGCGCCAGCAGCCGGTCGGCGGCCCAGCAGCCGGGGGCCAGCAGCGCCTCGGCCACTGCGGCTACCGCGGCCACCGCGCGGCCGGGGAACGGAGCGTCCGGCAGCGGCGACGGCGGCGGCCACGGCGGGCGCCATGGGCGGGACCGACACTGGGCACTCGGACACTGGACACTCTCGGACACTCGGACACTCGACACTCGGACACTCGAGAAACGGACGCTGGACGCTCGGACACTCGGACACTCGACGCTCGGACGCTCGGACGCTCGGGCACTCGGACACTCAGACGCCTCGACACTCGGACACTCGACACTCGGACGCTCAGACGCTCGGACACTCGGACACTCGACGCTCAGACGCTCAGACGCTCGGACACTCGGACAGTCGGACACTCGGACGCTCGGACACTCGGACACTCGACACTCGGACACTCGGACACCTCGGACGCTCGGACAGTCGGACACTCAGACAAACGGACACTCGGACGCTCGGACACTCGGACACTCGGACACTCGGACGCCTCGGACACTCGGACACTCGGAGAAACGGACGCTCGGACACTCGGACACTCAGACAAACGGACACTCGGACGCGCCGGACACTCGGACACTCGGACACTCGGACACTCGGACACTCGGACGCTCGGACGCTCGGACACTCGGACACTCGGACACTCGGACACTCGGACACTCGGACGCTCGGACAGTCGGACACTCAGACGCTCGGACACTCGGACACTCGGACACTCGGACACTCGGACACTCGGACGCTCGGACACTCGGACGCTCGGACACTCGGACACTCGGACACTCGGACACTCGGACGCCTCGGACACTCGGACGCTCGGACACCTCGGACACTCGGACACTCGGACGCTCGGACGCTCGGACACTCGGACACTCGGACACTCGGACACTCGGACGCCTCGGACACTCGGACGCTCGGACACTCGGACGCTCGGACGCTCGGACGCTCGGACACTCGGACGCCTCGACGCTCAGACGCCTCAGACGCTCGGACGCTCGGACACTCGGACGCCGGACACTCGGACGCTCGGACGGGCGGCACCTGCGGGGGGAGGGGAGCGGTGAGGGGGAGGGGAGGTTTGGGGGTGTCCTGTGGTCACAGTGAGGCCCCTCCCCACCCTGGTGTCCTGGTCACCTGTGGTCACAGTGAGGCCCCCTCCCCACTCTGGGAGTTGTGGTCACCACCTGTGGCCGGAGTGATGCCCCTCCCCACCCAGGGGTTGTGATCACCTGCTGTGGTCACTGTGAGGCCCCTCCCCACCCCAGGAGGTGTCCTGGTCACCTGTGGCCGCAGTGAAACTCCTCCCCCACCCCCGGTCACCACCGTGGGAAAGTCCTGTGGTCACACTGAGGCCCCCTCCCCACCCTGGTGTCCTGGTCACCTGTGGTCACAGTGAGGCCCCTCCCCACCCTGAGGGTTGTGGTCACTTCTTGTGGCCGGAGCGAGATCCCTCCCCACCCCGGAGGTCGTGGTCACTTCCTGTGGTCACACTGGAGGCCCCTCCCCACCCGGGAGTCGTGGTCACTGTGGGAAACTCCTGTGGCCACACTGAGACCCTCTCCCACCTCAGGGGCTGTGGTCACCACCTGTGGCCGGAGCGAGACCCTCCCCACCCTGGTGTCCTGGTCACCTGTGGTCACACTGAGACCCCTCCCCCACCCGGGATCGTCGTCACTTCCTGTGGCCGGAGTGAGTCCCCTCCCCCACCTCGAGGCTCCTGGTCACCTCCTGTGGTCACACTGAGGCCCCTCCCCACCCTGGTCACCACCGTGGAAACTCCTGTGGTCACACTGAGGCCCCTCCCCACCTGAGGGTCGTGGTCAGTTCCTATGGCCGGAGCGAGGCCCCTCCCCACCCAGGTGTGTCCTGGTCACTTCCCGTGGTCACACTGAGGCCCCTCCCCACCCAGGTGTGTCCTGGTCACTTCCTGTTGTCACACTGAGGCCCCCTCCCCACCCAGGTGTGCCCTGGTCACTCCTGTTGTCACACTGAGGCCCTCCCCCCAGGTGTGTTTTGGTCACTTCCTGTGGTCACACTGAGGCCCCTCCCCCACCCAGGTGTGCCCTGGTCACCGTGGGAAACTCACGTGGCCGGAGTTGCCCCGCCCCGCCTCTCTCCCCCATCCCGGCCACCGTGGGAAGCTCCTGCGGCCGGACGCCGCCCCCTCCCCCACCCGCCGCAGCCGCCTCACCTGTGCCCGGGTTCGGGGGAGGGGAGGGGAGGGGACACCTGCGCGGGCTGAGAGCGGCCAGGTGAGACCCGACAGGTAAATCCTGGCCCCTCCCCCCTGCGCCAGGTGAGTCCCGGTCTCTGAGTCCGGTCAGGTGAGTCCTGGCCCCTCCCCCTTGTCCAGGTGAGTTCCAGCCTCTGAGCCTGTCCAGGTGAGTCCCAGCCAGGTAAATCCTGGCCCTCCCCTTGTCCAGGTGAGTCTCAGCTCTCTGATCCAGGTGAGTCCCAGCCAGGTAAATCCTGGCTCCTACCCCTGTCCAGGTGAGTCTCAGCCCCTGAGTCCAGCCAGGTGAGCCCAGGTGAGTTCCAGCTCTCTGATCCAGGTGAGTCCCAGGTGAGTCCCAGCCCTCTGATCCTGTCCAGGTGAGTCCTGAACAGGTAAATCCTGGCCCCCTCCCCCCTGGGCCAGGTGAGTCCCGGCCCTGAGTCCGCTCAGGTGAGTCTCGGCCAGGTGAGTCCCAGCCCCTGAGCCTGTCCAGGTGAGTCCTGGCTCCTCCCCTCTGTCCAGGTGAGTCTCAGCCCCTGAGTCCAGCCAGGTGAGCCCAGGTGAGTTCCAGCTCTCTGATCCAGGTGAGTCCCAGCCCTCTGATCCTGTCCAGGTGAGGCCCAGACACGTAAATCCTGGCCCCTCCCCCCTGTCCGGTGAGTCCTGACCCCTCCCCCTTGTCCAGGTGAGTTCCAGCCAGGTAAATCCTGGCTCCTACCCCCTGTCCAGGTGAGTCCCGGCTCTCTGCTCCTGTCCAGGTGAGTCCTGGAATCTGTTCTTGGCCAGATGAGTCCCGGTCTCTGAGTCCGGTCAGGTGAGTCTCGGCCAGGTGAGTCCCAGCCAGGTAAATCCTGGCCCCTCCCCCTTGTCCAGGTGAGTCCCAGCCAGGTAAATCCTGGCCCCTCCCCCTTGTCCAGGTGAGTCCTGGAATCTGTTCTTGTCCAGGTGAGTCCCAGCCCCTAAGCCTGTCCAGGTGAGTCCTGGCCCCTCCCCTTGTCCAGGTGAGTCCCAGCCAGGTAAATCCTGGCTCCTACCCCTTGTCCAGGTGAGTCTCAGCCCCTGAGTCCAGCCAGGTGAGCCCAGGTGAGTTCCAGCTCTCTGATCCAGGTGAGTCCCAGGTGAGTCCCAGCCTCTGATCCTGTCCAGGTGAGTCCTGAACAGGTAAATCCTGGCCCCTCCCCTTGTCCAGGTGAGTCCCAGCCCCTGATCCTGTCCAGGTGAGGCCCGGCCAGGTAAGTCCTGGCTCCTACCCCTGTCCAGGTGAGTCCCAGCCAGGTAAATCCTGGCTCCTCCCCTTATCCAGGTGAATCCCTGGCCCCTGAGTCTGACCAGGTAAATCCTGGCTCCTACCCCCTTGTCCAGGTGAGTCTCAGCCCCTGAGTCCAGCCAGGTGAGTCCAGGTGAGTCCCAGCTCTCTGATCCAGGTGAGTCCCAGGTGAGTCCCAGGTGAGTCCCGGCCCTCTGATCCTGTCCAGGTGAGTCCCAGCCAGGTAAGTCCTGACTCCTCCCCTTATCCAGGTGAATCCTGGCCCCTGAGTCTGGCCAGGTGAGTCCCGGCCTCCCCCTGTCCAGGTGAGCCCCAGCCCCTGAGCCCAGTCAGGTGAGTCCCGGCCAGGTAAATCCTGGCTCCTACCCCCTGTCCAGGTGAGTGTCGGCCCTGAGTCCGACAGGTGAGTCCCTCCCCTTGTCCAGGTGAGTCCTGACCCCTCACCTGCCCAGGTGAGTCCAGCTCTCTGCCCTGCCCAGGTGAGCCCAGGTGAGCTCAGGTGAGTCCCATCTCCTGATCCAGGTGAGCCCAGGTGAGTCCCAGCTCTCTGATCCAGGTGAGTCCCAGCTCTCTGATCCAGGTGAGTCCCAGCTCTCTGCTCCTGCCCAGGTGAGCCCAGGTGAGTCCCAGCTCCTGATCCAGGTGAGCCCCAGCTCTCTGCCCCTGCCCAGGTGAGCCCCATCTCCCTGATCCAGGTGAGTCCAGGTGAGCCCCAGCTCTCTGCCCCTGCCCAGGTGAGCCCCATCTCCCTGATCCAGGTGAGTCCAGGTGAGTCCCAGCTCTCTGCCCCTGCTCCAGGTGAGTCCCAGCTCTCTGCTCCAGGTGAGCCCACGTGAGTCCTAGCTCTGTGCCCCTGCCCAGGTGACTCCTGCTGGCCGGTCTGGCCCGACAGGTTCCCGGAAGCTCCGAGCCCTGCGGGGCCGGACACTGCACCTGTGACAGCTCACCTGGGCAGGTGATGGCTCACCTAGGCCAGTAACAGCTCACCTGGGCCAGTAACAGCTCACCTGGGCTAGTAATAAACAACCTGGGCCAGTGACACCTGACCTGGGCCTGTAAAACCACACCTGGGCCAGCAATGCATCACCTGGGCAGGTGATGGCTCACCTGGGCCAGTTACATCTGACCTGGGCAGGTAAAACCACACCTGGGCAGGTAAAACCACACCTGGGCCAGCAATGCATCACCTGGGCCAGTAAAACATCACCTGGGCCAGTGACACCTGACCTGGGCCAGTAACATCTCACCTGAGCCGGTAAAACCACACCTGGGCTAATAACAGCTCACCTGGGCCATTAATACCACACCTGGGCCAGTGACACCTGGGGATACTGGGGATACTGGGAGCCCATACTGGGGATACTGGGGATACTGGAGGACAATTTTCCCCAGTGTCCCCAGTATCCCCAGTGTCCCCCAGTATGGGCACCCAGTATCCTGTATCCCAGTATCCCAGTATCCCAGTGCTCCCAGTATCCCAGTACCCCAGTGCCCCCAGTATCCCGCATCCCAGTACTCCCAGTGCTCCCAGTGCTCCCAGTACTCCCAGTGTTCCCAGTGCTCCCAGTGCTCCCCAGTATCCCAGTATCTCAGTGCTCCCAGTGTTCCCAGTGCTCCCAGTACTCCCAGTGTTCCCAGTGCTCCCAGTGCTCCCAGTACTCCCAGTGTTCCCAGTGCTCCCAGTGCTCCCAGTACTCCCAGTGTTCCCAGTGCCCCAGTGCTCCCAGTGCTCCCAGTATCCTGTATCCCAGTGCTCCCAGTATCTCAGTATCCCAGTGCTCCCAGTGCTCCCAGTGCTCCCAGTATCCCAGTATCTCAGTACCCCAGTATCCCAGTGCTCCCAGTATCCCAGTGCTCCCAGTATCCCGTATCCCAGTGCTCCCAGTGCTCCCAGTACGCCTCCCTCCCCCGCGGTGACATTTCCTGTCCCCGCCTGGTCCCGCCGGTGGCCACGGGAGGGGAGGGGCCGCTGTGGGGGGCGGCGACTTTGTCACCCAGTGTCCCCAGTGTGGGCTCCCAGTATCCCCAGTATCCCCAGTGTGGGCTCCCAGTGTCCCCAGTGTCCCCAGTGTGGGCTCCCAGTGTCCCCAGTATCCCCAGTGTGGGCTCCCAGTGTTACCAGTGTCCCCAGTGTCCCCAGTGTGGGCTCCCAGTATCCCCAGTATCCCCAGTGTGGGCTCCCAGTGTCCCCAGTGTCCCCAGTGTGGGCTCCCAGTGTCCCCAGTATCCCCAGTGTGGGCTCCCAGTGTCCCCAGTGTCCCCAGTGTGGGCTCCCAGTGTCCCCAGTATCCCCAGTGTGGGCTCCCAGTGTCACCAGTGTCCCCAGTGTCCCCAGTGTGGGCTCCCAGTGTCACCCAGTGTCCCCAGTGTGGGCTCCCAGTATCCCCAGTATCCCCAGTGTGGGCTCCCAGTATCCCCAGTATCCCCAGTGTGGGCTCCCAGTGTCCCCCAGTGTCCCCAGTGTCCCCAGTGTGGGCTCCCAGTGTCCCCAGCATCCCCGTGTCTGTCCCCTCCCCTCACCTGGCACAGGACAGGTGACCCAGGACAGGTGAGACCCCTGGTGACCCCGCGGTGACCCCGCGGTGACCCCCGTGACCCCGCGGTGACCCCCAGTGTCCCCAGTGTCCCCAGTGCCACTCCCAGTATCCCCAGTATCCCCAGTGTCCCTGTCACTGTCCCCTCCCCCTCACCTGGCACAGGACAGGTGACCCAGGACAGGTGAGACCCGCGGTGACCCCCGGTGACCCCCGGTGACCCCGCGGTGACCCCGCTGTGACCCCCAGTGTCCCCAGTGTCCCCAGTGTGGGCTCCCAGTATCCCCAGTGTCCCCAGTGTCCTCGTGTCTGTCCCTCCCCTCACCTGGCACAGGACAGGTGACCCAGGACAGGTGAGACCCCGGTGACCCCCGGTGACCCCGCGGTGACCCCGGTGACCCCGCGGTGACCTCGCTGCCGCTGCCGCCGAACCGAAAGGGAAAGCGCCAAAACCGAAAGGACAAACCACGTGACCCTCCCAGTATGAGCCCGGCCCCGAACTGGGCAGACTGGGAGCGCCCGCCCCACCAGCGCCCGCGCACACCTGGGCTCACCTGGGCAGGGACGGCGGGGGAGGGGCGTCCTGCCGGGGGCTGGGACAGGTGTGAGAGGGGCGAGAGGTGGGACAGGTGGGACAGGTGTTACACAGGTGTGACAGGTGTGACAGGTGTGACAGGTGTGACAGGTGTGACACAGGTGTGAGAGGGGCGAGAGGTGGGACAGGTGTGACAGGTGTGACAGGTGTGACAGGGGTGAGAGGTGTGACAGGTGTGACACAGGTGTGACAGGGCGAGAGGTGGGACAGGTGTGACAGGTGTGACAGGTGTGACAGGTGTGACAGGTGTGACACAGGTGTGAGAGGGGCGAGAGGTGGGACAGGTGTGACAGGTGTGACAGGTGTGCCAGGTGTGACACAGGTGTGCCAGGTGTGCCAGGGGTGACAGGTGGGACAGGTGTGACACAGGTGTGCCAGGTGTGCCAGATGTGCCAGCTGTGCCAGGTGTGACACAGGTGTGCCAGATGTGCCAGGTGTGCCAGGTGTGCCAGGTGTGACAGGTGTGACAGGTGTGACAGGAGTGCCAGGCGTGCCCAGGTGTGACAGGGGTGACAGGTGTGCCAGGTGTGCCAGATGTGACAGGTGTGCCAGGTGTGCCAGGTGTGCCAGGTGTGCCAGATGTGCCAGCTGCCGCTCCACCTGTTCCCTCCCCTCAGCCCCCAGGTCACACCTGGGGCTTGGGGCAGGGGCGGATCCATCAACGGCCGAACCCGATTAATTCATTAAAATTCATTAATTAATCCATTAATTAATTAACAGCGCTGATGAAGATCCTTATCGTTATCATAATTATTGCCCGGGGGGTGTCCCGGGGGGTCCCAGGTGCTCTCAGGTGTTTGGGGCTGTCCCAGGAGGGTCCTGGGGGTCCCAGGAGGATCCAATATCTGGGGGGGGTCGCAGGTGTCCCGGGGGGTCCCAGGTGTTTGGGGGGTCCCAGGTGTCCAGGGGGGTCCCAGGTGTCCCAAGGGGGGGTCTCAGGAGGGTCCCAGGTGTTTGGGGGTGTCCCAGGAGGGTCCCGGGGGTCCCAGGTATTTGGGGGGGTCCCAGGTGTCGTGGGGTACACGGGGGAGTTCCGGGGGGTCCCAGGTGTTTGGGGGTGTCCGGGGGGTCTCGGGGATCCAAGTTTCTGGGGGGTCCCAGGTGTCCTGGGGGGGGTCTCAGGAGGGTCCCAGGTGTTTGGGGGGTCCCAGGTGTCCCAAGGGGGTCTCAGGGGGGTCCCAGGAGGGTCCCAGGTGTCTGGGGAGGGTCCCAGGAGGGTCCCGGGGGGTCCCAGGTGTCGGGGGGTCCCAGGTGTCCCGGGGGTCCCAGATGTCCCAAGGGGGTCCCAGGAGAGGTCCCAGGTGTTTGGGGGGTCCCAGGTGTCGTGGGGCACACGGGGGGAGTCCCGGGGGTCCCAGGTGTTTGGGGGGGGTCCCGGGGGGATCTAAATGTCTGGGGAGGGGTCCCAGGGCGATTCCCACGTGTCCGGGGGGGGGTCCCGGGGGTCCCAGGTGTTTGGGGTGTCCGGGGGTCCCGGGGGTCCCAGGTGCTCTCAGGTGTTTGGGGGGTCCCAGGAGGGTCCCAGGGGTGTCCCAGGTGTCGGGGGAGGTCCCAGGTGCTCGGGGGGGGGTCTCAGGGGGGTCCCAGGTGTTTGGGGGGTCGCAGGTTCCCGGGAGGGGTCTCAGGTATTTGGGGGGCTCCCGGGGGTGAATTCTGGGATTCCCAGGTGAATTTTGGGGTTCCCAGGTGAATTTTGGGGGATCCCAGGTAAATTTTGGTGGTCCCAGGTGAATCTGGGGATTCCTAGATTAATTTTGGGGGTCCCAGGTGAATTTTGGGGGTCCCAGATTAATTTTGGGGGTTCCCAGATTAATTTTGGGGTCCCACATTAATTTCGGGGGTCCCAGGTGAATTTAGGGATTCCCAGATTAATTTTGGGGGGTTCCAGGTGAATTTTGGGGGTCCCAGGTGAATTTTGGGGGTCCCAGGTGAATTCTGGGGTCCCGAGCCCCCCGTGTCCCTGTGCCCCAGCGGAGTCTCTCTCCAGCCCCCGCAGGAATTTGTCACCTCGCGGCGACACTTCGGGGACACTTTGGGGACACTTCGGGGACACTTTGTCACCGCGGCCGGGACAAAGTGGAGCCGCGATTTGGGGACAGCTGCCAGCCCTCCCCCCGCCCCCCGGCCCCAGAGGGCGCGATAACGGCGCCCCTCCCCAAAAATGTCCCGATTTAGCCGCGACAGGACGAGCTGTCACCACCCCCGGCGCGGGGACACTGTCAGGAGCCGAGAGCTGGCCCAGAGACCCCCAAATTTGGGGACATTCTGCCCCACGGACCCCAAATTTGGGGACATTCTGCCCCACAGATCCCCCAAATTTGGGACATTCTGCCCCACGGATCCCGAAATTTGGGAAATTCTGCCCCACGGATCCCCCAAATTTGGGGACATTCTGCCCCACAGATCCAAATTTGGGACATTCTGCCCCACGGATCCCCAAATTTGGGACATTCTGCCCCACAGATCCCGAAATTTGGGAAATTCTGCCCCACGGATCCCCAAATTTGGGACATTCTGCCCCACGGATCCCCAAATTTGGGACATTCTGCCCCACAGATCCCCCCAAATTTGGGACATTCTGCCCCACAGATCCCGAAATTTGGGGACATTCTGCCCCACGGATCCCCAGATTTGGGACATTCTGCCCCACAGATTCCCCAAATTTGGGGACATTCTGCCCCACGGATCCCCAAATTTGGGACATTCTGCCCCACGGATCCCCAAATTTGGGACATTCTGCCCTCAGATCCCCCAGATTTGGGACATTCTGCCCCACGGATCCCCAAATTTGGGACATTCTGCCCCACGGATCCCCAAATTTGGGACATTCTGCCCCACAGATCCCCAAATTTGGGACATTCTGCCCCACGGATCCCCAAATTTGGGACATTCTGCCCCACAGATCCCGAAATTTGGGGACATTCTGCCCCACGGATCCCCAAATTTGGGACATTCTGCCCCACAGATCCCCAAATTTGGGGAAATTCTGCCTCACAGATTCCCCAGATTTGGGGACATTCTAAATACGGGACCCCCTGCCCCATAGAATCCCCTAAAACGGGGCCCCCGGCCCCACAGATTCCCCGAAATTTGGGGAAATTCTGCCCCATAGAATCCCGAAATTTGGGGAAATTCTGCCCCATAGAATCCCGAAATATGGGATACCCTACCCCATAAATTCCATAAATACGGGATCCCTGCCCCATAGAATCCCCTAAATACGGGACACGCTGCCCCAGAGACTCCACAAATACGGGATCCCCCTGTTCCTGCCCCATAGAATCCCCTAAATGGGACCCCGATGTCCCTGCCCCATAGAATCCCGAAATACGGGACCCCTGCCCCACAGATTTCCTAAATACGGGACACCTTGTTCCTGCCCCATAGATCCCCGAAATACGGGACCCCGCCCCATAGAATCCCCCAAATACGGGATCCCCGCCCCATAGAATCTCCCCAAATGGGACCCCAATATCTCCGCCCCACAGAATCCCTCAAATGAGACCCCAAATCCCCCCAGCCTTTTTCTCTGCCCCCCGACTCTCGCTATGGGGGCTCGGACCCTCCGCCCCACAGAGACATCACGAGGAGGGGGGAAGGGTGGGGCCGCCCTCCCCACCTTTATCAGCTTCCCTGCCCTCTCCCCGCTCCTCCCCACAGCGCCCCTATAAACGCTGCGGTTGCGGGCCGCCCCATTGCGGCTGTGGGGCGCGGACGGACGGTGGGGAAGTGCGGGCGGGCGCGGGGGTGCGGGTGGGTTTTGGGGTGCAGGGGTCTGTGGGGCACAGGTTGGGTTATGGGGTGCACAGGGGGTCTCTGTGGGGCACAGGGCGTGTTTTTGGGGTGCACAGGGGTCTGTGGGTCACATATGGGGTCTCTGTGGGGTGCGTGGGGGTCTCTATGGGGCATGGGGCGGGTTTTGGGGTGCACGGGGGGGGTCTGTGGGGCACACGGAGGGTTTTGGGGGTGCAGGGGGATCTATGGGGTACGGGAGGGTCTGTGGGCGAGGGAAGCCTGGGGGTCTGTGAGGGGCACAGGACCTGTGGGGTTTTTGGGGTTTTTGGGGTTTATGGGTCTGTGGGATTTTGGGGTCACAGGAGTTTTGTGGGATTTGGAGTTTTTGGGGTTTTGGGGGTTTTTGGGGTTTTTGGGTTTCTGGGGCTTTTGGGGTTTTTGGGTTTCTGGGATTTTGGAGTTTTGGGGTATTTGGGGTTTTGGAGTTTTTGGGGTTTTGGGGTCACAGGACCTGTGGGGTTTTTGGGATCTGTGAGATTTTGGGGTCACAGGGATCTGAGGATTTGGGGTTTGGGGTCTTTGGGTTTTTGGGGCTTTTGGGGCTTTTGGGGTTTTGGGGGTTTTTGGGATCTGTGGGATTTGGGGTCACAGGGATCTGAGGATTTGGGGTTTTGGGGTCTTTGGGTTTTGGGGTTTTGGGGGTTTTTGGGGTTTTGGGGTTTTTGGGGAACTGTGGGATTTTGGGGTCACAGAGATCTGAGGATTTCGGGTTTTTGGGGTTTTTGGGGTTTTTGGGGTTTTGAGGTTTTTGGGATCTGTGGGATTTTGGGGTCACAGGGATCTGAGGATTTGGGGGTTTTTGGAGTTTTTGGGGTTTTGGGGTTTTTGGGATCTGTGAGATTTTGGGGTCACAGGGATCTGAGGGATTTCGGGTTTTTGGGGTTTTTGGGGTTTTTGGGATCCGCGGGTGCCGCCCCTCACCCGCCGCGTCCCCCCAGAGCCTCCATCGAACCCACGTGACCCACGGACTGAGGTGAGCGGGGGAGGGGTCGGGCTGGCCCTGGTGGCCCAACCCGTGACCTTGGTGGCCCTTTGACGTCCGTGGGGTCACGGTAGCCCAACCCATGAGTTTGGTGGCCCATTGATGGCCGTGGGATCAGGGGTGGCCCTGGTGGCCCAACCCGTGCTGTTGGTGGCCCCCAGGCCGTGGCGGACGTGGCGCTGGCAGCTCAGTGGGGTCACAAGCAGGGGTGGCCCTGGTGGCCCGATCCATGACTTTGGTGGCCCATTGACGTCCGTGGGGTCAGGGCTGGCCCTGGTGGCCCAGTCCAAGCCGATAGTTGCCCAACCCATGACCTTGGTGGCCCATTTGCCACCCCCAGGCCATAGGCGGACGCGGCGCTGGCAGCTCAGTGGGATCAGAGTCAGTGTGGCCATGGTGGCCCAACCCACTGACCTTGGTGGCCCAACCCATGACCTTGGTGGCCCAGTCCATGCCCTTGGTGGCCCATTTGCCCCCGCAGGATGGCGGACGTGGTGCTGGCGGCTCAGTGGGGTCAGGGGTAGCCCTGGTGGCCCAGCCCACACCTTGGTGGCCCAGCCCACACTTTGGTGGCCCATTTGTCCCCCCAGGATGGCGGACGCGGTGCTGGCAGCCCTGGGCGTGGCCACTCATGGGGTCACAATCAGGGGTAGCCCTGGTGGCCCAGCCCATGACCTTGGTGGCCCATTGACCCCTGTGGGGTCAGGGCTGGCCCTGGTGGCCCAACCCATGACCTTGGTGGCCCAGCCCACGCCTTGGTGGCCCTCAGGATGGCGGACGCGGCTGGCAGCTCTGCATGCGCTGCTCATGGGGTCACAATCAGGGGTGGCCCTGGTGGCCCAACCCGTGACCTTAGTGGCCCCCAGGCCATGGTGGACCGCGCGCTGGCGGCTCAGTGGGGTCAGGGTCAGTGTGGCCATGGTGGCCCAACCCATGACCTTGGTGGCCCAGCCCATGCCCCTAGTGGCCCAACCCATGACCTTGGTGGCCCCCAGGATGGCGGACATGGCGCTGGCAGCCCTGGGCGGCCACTCATGGGGTCACAATCAGGGTGGCCCTGGTGGCCCAACCCGTGACCTTGGTGGCCCTTTGATGTCCGTGGGGTCAGGGGTGGCCCTGGTGGCCCAGCCCACGCCTTGGTGGCCCAGCCCATGACCTTGGTGGCCCATTGACCCCTGTGGGGTCAGGGTGGCCCCTGGTGGCCCAATCCATGCCCCTGGTGGCCCATTGACCCCTGTGGGGTCAGGGCTGGCCATGGTGGCCCAGCCCACGCTCCTGGTGGCCCAGCCCACACCTTGGTGGCCCAACCCATGACCTTGGTGGCCCATTGACCCCTGTGGGTCAGGGGTGGCCCTGGTGGCCCAGTCCATGCCCTTGGTGGCCCAGCCCACACCTTGGCGGCCCAGCCCACGCCCTTGGTGGCCCAGCCCACACCTTGGTGGCCCATTTGCCCCCCGCAGGATGGCGGACCGCGCTGGCGGCTCGGTGGGGTCAGGGGTGGCCCTGGTGGCCCAGTCCATGCCCTGGTGGCCCAGCTCACACCTTGCGGCCCAGCCCACGCCTTGGTGGCCCAGCCCACACCCTGGTGGCCCAGCCCATGCCTCTTGGTGGCCCAGCCCACATCCTTGGTGGCCCAGCCCATGCCCTTGGTGGCCCATTTGCCCCCCAGGATGGCGGACGCGCGCTGGCAGCTCTGCACGCGGCTGCTCATGGGGTCACAATCAGGGGTGGCCCTGGTGGCCCAGCCCATGACTTTGGTGGCCCCCAGGCCATGGTGGACGGGCGCTGGCAGCTCAGTGGGATCAGGGTCAGTGTGGCCATGGTGCCCAACCCATGGCTTTGGTGGCCTCTTTGACCCCTGTGGGGTCACAGAACCAACCCATGACCTTGGTGGCCCAGCCCACGCCCCTAGTGGCCCAGCCCGTGCCCTTGGTGGCCCACTCTGTCCCCTGCAGGATGGCGGACGCGCGCTGGCGGCTCGGTGGGGTCAGGGGTGGCCCTGGTGGCCCAGCCCATGCCCTTGGTGGCCCATTTGCCCCCCAGGATGGCAGTAGACGGCGCTGGCGGCTCGGGTGGGGTCAGGGGTGGCCATGGTGGCCCAGCCCATGCCCTTGGTGGCCCAGCCCATGACCTTGGTGGCCCAGCCCATGCCCCTCGGTGGCCCAGCCCAAGCCTTGTGGCCCAGTCCATGCCCTTGGTGGCCCAGCCCATGACCTTGGTGGCCCAACCCGTGCTCCTTGGTGGCCCAGCCTGTGCCCTTGGTGGCCCAGCCCAAGCCTTGGTGGCCCAGTCCATGCCCTGGTGGCCCAGCCCATGACCTTAGTGGCCCAGCCCATGCCCTTGGTGGCCCAGCCTGTGCCCTTGGTGGCCCAACCCATGCTCCTTGGTGGCCCAGCCCACACTTGGTGACCCATTTGTCCCCAGGATGGCGATGGCGCGGTGCTGGCGACCCTGGGCATGGCCGCCATGGAGTCTACAATCAGGGGTGGCCCTGATGGCCCAACTCCATGCCCTTGGTGGCCCAGCCCACACCTTGGTGGCCCATTTGTCCCCCAGGATGGCGGACGCGGTGCTGGCAGCCCTGGGCGCGGCCGCCCCGTTCCTGCGGCCCGGCGAGCGCGAGCGCCTGGCGGCCACCACGCGCCCTTCGACCCCGCCGAGTGCTTCGTGCCACACCCGCGCCACGAAGTTCGTCAGGGGACGGTCCTGGACCGGCAGGGGGCAGCGCCACCGTGGAGACCGAGCTGGGGAGGTGACACGGGGACACTGGGGGTGGGGGTTGGGGACATTGGAGACACTGGGGACACTCGGGATGTCTGGGGATGCTGAGGACACTGGGGACAGCTGGGGGATTGGGGACACTGGAGGACATTGGGGGACATTGGGATACACTGAGGACAGTGAGGGTTGGGAACACTGGGGACATTGGGGGATTGGGGACATTGAGGATTGGGACACTGGGGACACTGGGGACACTGGGGAGGATTGGGACATTGGGGACGTTGAGGACGTTGGGGACACTGGGGACACTGGGGATATTAGCATTTGGGACATTGAGGACATTGGGGACACTGGGGACAGTGGGGGATTGGGGACACTGGTGACACTGGGGACAGTGGGGGATTGGTGACACTGGGGACTACTGGGAGGATTGTGACACTGGGGATCATTGAGGGGATTGATGACACTGGGGACAGTGGGGGATTTGGGACAGTGGGGACATTGAGGGAATGGGGACACTGGAGGACATTGGGGGACATTGGGGACACTGGGGACAGTGGGGGATTTGGGACATTGGGGACATTGGGGACATTGGGGACATTAGGGGGCATTGAGAAAAATGGAGGAAAAAGGGAAAATGGGGAGAAATTGGTAAAAATGGGGTTGGGGACAGTGGGGACATTGGGGGACATTCGGGACATTTTGGGGACAATGGTGACATTGGTGACATTGGGGGCATCTTGGTGACACTGGGTGACACTGGGTGACACTGGTGACATTTGGTGCCCCCTCTGTCCCCAGACGGTGACGGTGGCCGAGCAGGACATTGGGACATTGCTGACATTAGGGACATTGGTGACACTGGTGACATTTTGGTGACACTGAATGTCCCCCGCGCAGACGGTGACGGTGGCCGAGCGGGACACTGGGACATTGGGACATTGGGACACTGGTGACACTGGGTGACACTGGTGACATTCTGGTGACATGTTGGTGACATTTGGTGACCCCGCTGTCCCCAGACGGTGACGGTGGCCGAGATGGAACACTGGTGACACTGGTGACATTTGGTGACACTGGGTGACAGTGTGGTGACACTGGTGACATTTGGTGACCCCGCTGTCCCCAGGCGGTGACGGTGGCTGAGCGGGACATTGGGACATTGGGACATTGGTGACACTGGTGACATTTTGGTGACACTGGTGACACTGGTGACACTGGTGACATTTTGGTGACCCCGCTGTCCCCAGACGGTGACGGTGGCTGAGGCGGGACATTGGGACATTGGGACATTGGTGACACTGGTGACATTTTGATGACACTGGTGACACTGGTGACACTGGGTGTCCCCAGACGGTGACGGTGGCCGAGTGGGACATTGGGACATTGGGACATTGGGACATTGGGACATTGCTGACACTGGGTGACACTGGTGACATTTTGGGGACACTGGTGACACTGGTGACACTGGTGACACTGGTGACACTGGGTGACATTCTGGTGACATTCTGGTGACACTGGTGACATTTTGGTGACCCCGCTGTCCCCAGACGGTGACGGTGGCCGAGAGGAACACTGGTGACACTGGGGACATGTTGGTGACATTCTGGTGACACTGGTGACATGTTGGTGACACTGGTGACATTTTGGTGACCCCTGCTGTCCCCAGACGGTGACGGTGGCCGAGCGGGACGTGCACCCGCAGAACCCGCCCAAGTTCGAGCGCATCGAGGACATGGCCATGCTGACCTTCCTGCACGAGCCCGCCGTGCTGCACAACCTGCGGGAGCGCTACGGCAGCTGGATGATCTACGTGAGACCCCGAATTGGGGAGGGACACCAGAAATGGGGATGATCTACGTGAGACCCCCGGGCTGGGAGGGGCTGGAAATGGGGATGATCTACGTGAGACCCCCGAATTGGGGAGGGGGCTGGAAATAGGGATGATCTACGTGAGACCCCCGAATTGGGGATAAATGGGGATGATCTACGTGAGACCCCCGAATTGGGGATAAATGGGGAGAGGGGCTGGGGATGGGGTGATCTACGTGAGACCCCCGAATTGGGAGGGGCACCAGAAATGGGGAGGGGCTGGGGATAAATGGGGATGATCTACGTGAGACCCCGGCTGAGGATAAATGGGGAGGGGGACACCAGAAATGGGGAGGGGGACACCAGAAATGGGGATGATCTACGTGAGACCCCGAATTGGGGAGGGGCACCAGAAATGGGGAGGAGGCTGGAAATGGGGATGATCTACGTGAGACCCCGAAATGGGGAGGGGCACCAGAAATGGGGAGGGGGCACCAGAAATTGGGATGATCTACGTGAGACCCCGGGACGGAGGCACACCAGAAATGGGGGAGAGGGCTGGGGATAAATGGGGAGAGGGGCTGGGGATGGGGATGATCTACGTGAGACCCCGAAATGGGGAGGGGGCACCAGAAATGGGGAGGGCTGGGGATAAATGGGGAGGGGCACCAGAAATTGGGAGGGGCTGGGGATAAATGGGGTGATCTACGTGAGACCCCCGGGCTGGGGATAAATGGGGAGAGGCTGGGGATAAATGGGGTGATCTACGTGAGACCCCCGGGACGGGGAGGGGCTGGGGGAGAAATGGGGAGGGGCTGAAATGGGGAGGGGGACACCAGAAATGGGGAGGGGACACCAGAAATGGGGAGGAGCACCAGAAATGGGGAGGGGGCACCAGAAATGGGGATGATCTACGTGAGACCCCGAATTGGGGAGGAGCATCAGAAATGGGGAGGGGGCCGAGATAAATGGGGAGGGGCACCAGAAATGGGGATGATCTACGTGAGACCCCCAGGACGGGGAGGGGGCACCAGAAATGGGAGGGGCACCAGAAATGGGGAGGGGCACCAGAAATGGGGATGATCACGTGAGACCCCCGGAATGGGGAGGGGCACCAGAAATGGGGAGGGGCTGGGGATAAATGGGGATGATCTACGTGAGACCCCCGGAATGGGGAGGGGCTATGGGGATAAATGGGGAGGGGGCTGGAAATGGGGATGATCTACGTGAGACCCCTGGGACGGGAGGGGCTGGGGATAAATGGGAGGGCTGGAAATGGGGAGGGGCACCAGAAATGGGGAGGGGGACACCAGAAATGGGGAGGGGGCATCAGAAATGGGGAGGGGGCACCAGAAATGGGAGGGGGCACCAGAAATGGGGTGATCTACGTGAGACCCCGGGACGGGAGGGGCACCAGAAATGGGGAGGGGCACCAGAAATGGGGATGATCTACGTGAGACCCCCGAATTGGGGAGGGGGCACCAGAAATGGGGATGATCTACGTGAGATCCCCGGGATGGGAGGGGGCACCAGAAATGGGGAGGGGCTGGAAATGGGGATGATCTACGTGAGACCCCGGGACGGGGAGGGGCACCAGAAATGGGGAGGGCACCAGAAATGGGGAGGGGGCACCAGAAATGGGGATGATCTACGTGAGACCCCCGGGACGGGGAGGGGCTGGGGATAAATGGGGAGGGGCTGGAAATGGGGAGGGGGCACCAGAAATGGGGAGGGGGCACCAGAAATGGGGAGGGGGCACCAGAAATGGGGTGATCTACGTGAGACCCCCGAATTGGGGAGGGGCACCAGAAATGGGGAGGGGCTGGGGATGGGAGAATAGGGGAGGGGGCACCAGAAATGGGAGGGGGCACCAGAAATGGGGTGATCTACGTGAGACCCCCCGGGACGGGGAGGGGCACCAGAAATGGGGAGGGGGCATCAGGAAATGGGGATGATCTACGTGAGACCCCGATAAATGGGGAGCAGAGACCCCAGAAATGGGGAGGGGGCTGAAAATGGGGATGATCTACGTGAGACCCCGAAAATTGGGGAGGGGGACACGAGAAATGGGGAGGGGAAACCTCAAAATGGGGACAGGGAACCCCGAAAATGGGGAGGGGGGACCCAAAATGGGGAGTGGGACCCAAAATGGGAGAGGGGGACCCCAAAACTGGGAGCGGGACTCACAAAATATCCAATCCTGAACCCCAAAATATCCAATCCTGAACCCCAGATTTTGGGATCAGATCCTAGATTTACCCCAAACACCCCAAATTCCAATTTTTTTTTTTTCCAGGATGGATTTTGGGGTCCCCCGAATCCCAGATTTATCCTGAAACCCCCAAATTCTGCTTTTTTTTCAGTGATCTTGAGGCTTTTGGGGGTCAGTCTGGCCTGGATTTCGGGGTTCCCTGACACCCCAATCACCCCAAATACCATTTTTTAACGATTTGGAGATTTTGAGGTTGCTTGGCTGGATTTCAGTTCCTGGACACCCCAAGCCCCCCAAACCCCAATTTTTGTGTTTTTTTATTTCCCCGGTCTGAATCTGGGCGAGACCTACTTCGGGCTGGATTTCGGTTCCTGGACACCCCAATCATCCCAAATTCTATTTTTTTTTCCAGGATGGATTTTGGGGTCCCCCAATCCTGGATTTATCCCTGAACCCCAAATTCCGGTTTTTTTTTAGGATTTGGGGCTTTGGGGTCCCTCTGGGCTGATTGGGTTCCTGGACACCCCAAATTCCCTTTTTTTTTAGGATTTGGAGGTTTTGCGGTCACTCTGAGCTGGATTTCGGGGTTCCCTGGACACCCCAACCACCCCAAATTCCATTTTTTTTCGGATTTGGAGGTTTTGGGGTTGTTCTGGGCTGGATTTCGGGGTTCCTGGACACACCAAACACCCCAAATTCCATTTTTTTTAGGATTTGGAGCTTTTGGGGTCCCTCTGGGCTGGATTTCGGGGTTCCCTGGACACCCCAGCCCCCTAAATTCCTTTTTAGGATTTGGAGGTTTTGGGTCGCCTGGGCTGGATTGGTTCCCTGGACACCCCAGCCCCCAAATTCTTTTTTTAGGATTTGGAGGTTTTGGGGTTCCTTTGGGCTGATTTCGAGGTTCCTGGACACCCCAAATCCTTTTTTAGGATTTCGAGATTTTGGGGTCGCTCTGGGCTGGATTTCGGGGTTCCCTGGACACCCCAACCACACCCAAATTCCCCTTTTTTCGGATTTGGAGGTTTTGGGGTCGCTCTGGGCTGGATTTCGGTTCCCTGGACACCCCAAATCCCTTTTTTAGGATTTGGAGGTTTTGGGGTTCGCTCTGGGCCTGGATTTCGGGGTTCCCTGGACACCCCAGCCGCCCCAAACCCCAATTTTTTTGTTTTATTTTCCTCCCCGGCCCGAACTGGGCGCAGACCTACTCGGGGCTGGATTTCGGGGTTCCCTGGACACCCCAGCCCCCCCAAATTCCATTTTTTTTAGGATTTGGGGATTTTGGGGTCCCTCCGGGCTGGATTTCGAGGTTCCTGGACACCCCAAATTCCCTTTTTAGGATTTGGAGGTTTTGGGGTCACTCTGGGCTGGATTTCGGGGTTCCCTGGACACCCCAAATCCCTTTTTTTTTCGGATTTGGGGCTTTTGGGGTCACTCTGGGCTGGATTTCGGGGTTCCCTGGACACCCCAGCCCCCCCAAACCCCCAATTTATTTTTTTTATTTCCCCCGGCCCGAACTGGGCGCAGACCTACTGGGCTGGATTTCGGGGTTCCCTGGACACCCCCAAATCCCATTTTCTTTCGGATTTGGAGGTTTTGGGGTTGTTTTGGGCTGGATTTCGGGGTTCCCTGGACACCCCAGCCCCCCAAACCCCCAATTTTGTTTTTATTTTTCCCCCGGCCCGAACTGGGGCGCAGACCTACTCAGGCTGGATTTCGGGGTTCCTGGACACCCCCAAATCCCATTTTCTTTTCGGATTTGGAGATTTTGGGGTTCCTCTGGGCTGGATTTCGGGGTTCTCTGGACACCCCAACCACCCCAAATTCCATTTTTTTTACGATTTGGGGCTTTTGGGGTCGCTCTGGGCTGGATTTCGGGGTTCCCTGGACACCCCAACCACCCCAAATCCCTTTTTTTTAGGATTTGGGGCTTTTGGGGTCAGTCTGGGCTGGATTTCGGGGTTCCCTGGACACCCCAAATCCCATTTTCTTTAGGATTTGGAGGTTTTGGGGTTGTTTCTGGGCTGGATTCAGGGTTCCTGGACACCCCCAAATCCCAATTTGTCTTTCAGTTCCTGGCCAGATCCTGGGGCGTCAGACCTACTCGGGGCTGGATTTCGGGGTTCCCTGGACACCCAACCCCCAAATTCCATTTTTAGGATTTGGAGATTTTGGGGTCGCTCTGGGCTGGATTTCGGGGTTCCTGGACACCCCAATCACCCCAAATTCCATTCTTTTAGGATTTGGAGCTTTTGGGGTCGCTCTGGGCTGGATTTCGGGTTCCCTGCACACCCCAGCCCCCCCAAACCCCCAATTTATTTGTTTTTTATTCCCCCGAACCGGGCGCAGACCTACTCGGGGCTGTTCTGCGTCACCGTGAACCCCTACAAGCGGCTGCCGGTGTACGAGCCGCCCGTGGTGGCCGCGTACCGCGGCAAGAAAGCGCAGCGAGGTCCCGCCGCACATCTTCTCCATCTCCGACAACGCCTACCAGTACATGCTGACAGGTGGCGCCCCGAAAATGGGACGGGGACCCCGAAAATGGGATGGGGGACACCGAAAATGGGGTGGGGACACCGAAAATGGGGGGGACACCGAAAATGGGGGAGGACACCGAAAATGGGATGGGGACACCGAAAATGGGACAGGGGACACCGAAAATGGGGTGGGGGCCCCCGAAAATGGGGGACACCGAAAATGGGACGGGGAACCCCGAAAATGGGGTGGGGACCACGAAAATGGGGGACACCGAAAATGGGATGGGGACCCCGAAAATGGGGGACCACGAAAATGGGATGGGGGACCCCGAAAATGGGGTGGAGGAGCGATTGGGGGCAGCTGGGACCCCGAAAATGGGGGACCCCGAAAATGGGACAGGAGACCCCGAAAATGGGGATGGGAGACCCCGAAAATGGGGGGACACCACAAAAATGGAATGGGGGCCCGAAACTGAGGGGCAGGAGGTACCCCAAAAAATGGGTTCGGGAAAGGTGGGGCCCCGAAAATGGGATGGGGACCCCGAAAATGGGATGGGGACCCTAAAATGGGGGTGGGGGGTAGTTGGGGGAAAGGTGGGACACCAAAAATGGGTTTGGGGCAGGTGGGAACTCAAAAAATGGGGTAGGAAAGGTGAGACCCCAAAAATGGGGTGGGGCACCCCGAAAATGGGACGGGGACCCCGAAAATGGGGGGAGGACCCCGAAAATGGGATGGGAACCCCGAAAATGGGATGGGGACCCCGAAAATGGGGGGACACCGAAAATGGGACGGGGACCACGAAAATGGGATGGGTGACCCGAAAATGGGGTGGGGGCCCCGAAAATGGGGAGGACCCCGAAAATGGGGAGGAACCACCGAAAATGGGGGGGACACCGAAAATGGGATGGGGACTCTGAAAATGGGGGGACACCGAAAATGGGAGGGACCCCGAAAATGGGGTGGGGGCGATTGGGGGCAGCTGGGACCCCGAAAATGGGATGGGGACCCCCGAAAATGGGGGGACACCGAAAATGGGATGGGGACCCTGAAAATGGGGGGGACCCCGAAAATGGGGGGACACCGAAAATGGGGGGACCCCGAAAATGGGATGGGGGATCCCGAAAATGGGGGTGGGGGGACACCGAAAATGGAGGGGACCCCGAAAATGGGGGGGACACCGAAAATGGGGAGGGACACCGAAAATGGGAGAGGACCCCGAAAATGGGAGGGACACCGAAAATGGGGGACACCGAAAATGGGACGGGGGACACCGAAAATGGGACGGGGACCCCGAAAAATGGGATGGGGGACCCCGAAAATGGGATGGGGACACCGAAAATGGGGGGGACCCCGAAAATGGGATGGGGAACCCCGAAAATGGGGGGGACCCCGAAAATGGGATGGGGGACACCGAAAATGGGGTGGGGGGCGATTGGGGGCAGCTGGGACCCCGAAAATGGGGTGGGGGACCCCGAAAATGGGGTGGAGGGCGATTGGGGGGCAGCTGGGACCCCGAAAATGGGATAGGGGACCCCGAAAAATGGGGTGAGAGTTGGGACCCCGAAAATGGGATGGGGACCCCGAAAATGAGAGGGGGACACCGAAAATGGGACGGGGACACCGAAAATGGGATGGGGGCCCCGAAAATGGGATGGGGGACCCGAAATGGGGGACACCGAAAATGGGGGGCCCGAAAATGGGGGGACCCCGAAAAATGAGAGGACCCGAAAATGGGGACGTGGGGACCCCGAAAATGGGGTGCAGCTGGGGACCCCGAAAATGGGATGGGGGACCCCAGAAAATGGGGATGGGGGACCCCGAAAATGGGGTGGAGGCGAGTTGGGGGGCAGCTGGGACCCCGAAAATGGAATGGGGAAACTGGGGGAAAGGTGGGACACCAAAAATGGGTTTAGGGCAGGTGGGAACTCCAAAAATGGGGTGGGGAAAGGTGAGACCCCAAAAATGGGGTGGGGAAACTACAGGGGAAAGGTGGGAACTCAAAAAATGGGGTTCGGAAAGGTGGGACCCCAAAAACGGGCTGAGGAGAAGTGGGATCTCAGAAATTGGTTTGGGGAAAGTGGGGACCACAAAAATGAGGTGGGGGCAGGTGGGACCCCAAAAATGGGATGGGGACCCGAAATGAGGGGGCGGGGATCCCCGAAAATGGGGGTGAAACTGGGGGCAGGAGGTACCCCAAAAAATGGAGTTGAAGGTGAGGCCTGAAAATGGGATGGGGACCCCGAAAATGGGATGGGGGGCGATTGGGGAGCAGCTGGGACCCCGAAAATGGGATAGGAAACTGGGAAAGGTGGGACCCCAAAAATGGGATAGGAGGGAGGACCCCAAAATGGGGTGGGGAAATGGAGAAGGTGGAATCCCCAAAAATAGGTGGGGTAGTTGGGGAAAGGTGGGACCCCAAAAATGGGTTAGGGCAGGTGGGAACCCCAAAAATGGGCTGGAAAGTGAGAAGGTGGGACCCCAAAAAATGGGGTGGGGCACGTGTGAAAATGGAAGGTGGGACAAAAACTGGGGTGTAAAAGGTATGGAGGACCCCAAAAAATGGAGACTAGGGGGAAGACTGAGGGGGCAGGTGGGACCCCAAAAAATGGGATAGGGGAAGGTGGGGACCCCAAAAATTTGGTTTGGGTTAACTGAGAGCAGGTGGGACCCCAAAAATGGAGATGGAGGAAACTGAGGGGCAGGAGGTACCCAAAAATGGGGTTCGGAAAGGTGGGACCCCAAAAACTGGCTGGGGGCAAATGGGGGTAGGTGGGACCCCAAA
>JAKWBO010000229.1:25000-75802 GCA_034336685.1 Luscinia luscinia | reverse complement strand
GCGGGTAGACCTGCTGCCGCGGCCGGTCTTACACTTTCATGCCGCCGCCGCTGGCAGACCTGGTGCCGCTAGCCGGTCTCTCTGCCTTCACAGCTGCCTGGCGGGCAGACCCATTGCCGCTTAGCCGGTCTCTCTGCACTCGCTGCCGCCTGCGGGTGACCTGTTGCCGCAGCCGGTCTCGCCTGCGCCTCGCCGCGGGTAGACCTGTTGCCGCTAGCCGGTCTTACACTTTCGCGCTGGGCGCCGCGGGTAGACCTGCTGCCTTTAGCCGGTCTCTGCCTCGCGCTGCCCGGCGGCAGACCTGGTGCCGCTAGCCGGTCTCGGCTCTCGCGCTCGCCGCGGGTAGACCTGTTGCCGCTAGCCGGTCTACACTGCCAAGCCACGCTGGTGGCAGACCTGTTGTCGCTTAGCCGGGTCTCTGCCTTCAAGGCCAAGCTCGCGGGTAGACCTGCGCGCTTAGCCGGTCTCGGCCTCGCCCGCCGCGGGTAGACCTGCTGCCGCTAGCCGGTCTTACACTGCTGGGGTAGACCTTGTTGCCGCTTAGCCGGTCTGCCTTCGCGGCTGACTGGCAGACCTGGTGCCGCTAGCCGGTCTCGGCTCGCGCTGCCGCGGGTAGACCTGGTGCCGCTTAGCCGGTCTCGGCCTGGGCAAGCTGCTGCCGCTGGGTAGACCTGGTGCCGCTGAGCCTGGTCTCAAGCCGTGTCAAGGGTAGACCTGTTGCCGCTGGCCGGTCTCGGCTCATGCTGGCCGCGGGTAGACCTGGTGCCGTCCGCTTCGCGCCTCTATGACCTACCCTTAAGCGGGAATGCCGGCGGACACCAGGTCTACCCCTTAATCGGGAATGCAGGCGGACAACAGGTCTACCCCTTAATCGGGAATGCAGGCGGACAACAGGTCTACCCCTTAAGCGGGAATGCAGGCGGACAACAGGTCTACCCCTTAAGCGGGAATGCCGGCGGACACCAGGTCTACCCCTTAAGCGGGAATGCAGGCGGACACCAGGTCTACCCCTTAATCGGGAATGCAGGCGGACAACAGGTCTACCCCTTAATCGGGAATGCAGGCGGACAACAGGTCTACCCCTTAATCGGAATGCAGGCGGACAACAGGTCTACCCCTTAAGCGGGAATGCAGGCGGACAACAGGTCTACCCCTTAATCGGGAATGCCGGCGGACAACAGGTCTACCCCTTAAGCGGGAATGCCGGCGGACAACAGGTCTACCCCTTAATCGGAATGCAGGCGGACAACAGGTCTACCCCTTAATCGGGAATGCAGGCGGACACCAGGTCTACCCCTTAATCGGGAATGCAGGCGGACAACAGGTCTACCCCTTAAGCGGGAATGCCAGGCGGACAACAGGTCTACCCCTTAATCGGGAATGCAGGCGGACAACAGGTCTACCCCTTAAGCGGGAATGCCGGCGGACAACAGGTCTACCCCTTAATCGGGAATGCAGGCGGACAACAGGTCTACCCCTTAATCGGGAATGCGGGCGGACAACAGGTCTACCCCTTAAGCGGGAATGCAGGCGGACAACAGGTCTACCCCTTAAGCGGGAATGCAGGCGGACACCAGGTCTACCCCTTAATCGGGAATGCAGGCGGACAACAGGTCTACCCCTTAATCGGGAATGCAGGCGGACAACAGGTCTACCCCTTAATCGGGAATGCAGGCGGACAACAGGTCTACCCCTTAATCGGGAATGCAGGCGGACAACAGGTCTACCCCTTAAGCGGGAATGCAGGCGGACAACAGGTCTACCCCTTAAGCGGGAATGCAGGCGGACAACAGGTCTACCCCTTAATCGGGAATGCAGGCGGACAACAGGTCTACCCCTTAATCGGGAAGCAGGCGGACAACAGGTCTACCCCTTAATCGGGAATGCAGGCGGACAACAGGTCTACCCCTTAATCGGGAATGCAGGCGGACAACAGGTCTACCCCTTAAGCGGGAATGCCGGGCGGACAACAGGTCTACCCCTTAAGCGGGAATGCCGGCCGACAACAGGTCTACCCCTTAATCGGGAATGCAGGCGGACAACAGGTCTACCCCTTAATCGGGAATGCAGGCGGACAACAGGTCTACCCCTTAATCGGGAATGCCGGCGGACAACAGGTCTACCCCTTAATCGGGAATGCAGGCGGACAACAGGTCTACCCCTTAATCGGGAATGCAGGCGGACAACAGGTCTACCCCTTAATCGGGAATGCGGGCGGACAACAGGTCTACCCCTTAAGCCGGAATGCCGGCGGACAACAGGTCTACCCCTTAATCGGGAATGCAGGCGGACAACAGGTCTACCCCTTAAGCGGGAATGCCGGCGGACAACAGGTCTACCCCTTAATCGGGAATGCAGGCGGACAACAGGTCTACCCCTTAGCTGGAATGCCGGCGGACAACAGGTCTACCCCTTAATCGGGAATGCAGGCGGACAACAGGTCTACCCCTTAATCGGGAATGCCAGGCGGACAACAGGTCTACCCCTTAATCGGGAATGCAGGCGGACACCAGGTCTACCCCTTAATCGGGAATGCAGGCGGACAACAGGTCTACCCCTTAATCGGGAATGCAGGCGGACAACAGGTCTACCCCTTAAGCGGGAATGCCGGCGGACAACAGGTCTACCCCTTAATCGGGAATGCAGGCGGACAACAGGTCTACCCCTTAATCGGGAATGCCGGCGGACAACAGGTCTACCCCTTAATCGGGAATGCAGGCGGACAACAGGTCTACCCCTTAATCGGGAATGCAGGCGGACAACAGGTCTACCCCTTAATCGGGAATGCCAGGCGGACAACAGGTCTACCCCTTAATCGGGAATGCAGGCGGACAACAGGTCTACCCCTTAATCGGGAATGCAGGCGGACAACAGGTCTACCCCTTAATCGGGAATGCAGGCGGACAACAGGTCTACCCCTTAAGTCGGGAATGCAGGCGGACAACAGGTCTACCCCTTAATCGGGAATGCAGGCGGACAACAGGTCTACCCCTTAAGCGGAATGCCGGGCGGACAACAGGTCTACCCCTTAAGCGGGAATGCAGGCGGACAACAGGTCTACCCCTTAATCGGGAATGCAGGCGGACAACAGGTCTACCCCTTAATCGGGAATGCGGGCGGACAACAGGTCTACCCCTTAAGCGGGAATGCCAGGCGGACAACAGGTCTACCCCTTAATCGGGAATGCAGGCGGACAACAGGTCTACCCCTTAATCGGGAATACGGGCGGACAACAGGTCTACCCCTTAATCGGGAATGCAGGCGGACAACAGGTCTACCCCTTAATCGGGAATGCGGGCGGACAACAGGTCTACCCCTTAAGCGGGAATGCAGGCGGACAACAGGTCTACCCCTTAATCGGGAATGCGGGCGGACAACAGGTCTACCCCTTAACCGGAATGCGGGCGGACAACAGGTCTACCCCTTAATCGGGAATGCAGGCGGACAACAGGTCTACCCCTAATCGGGAATACGGGCGGACAACAGGTCTACCCCTTTAATCGGGAATGCAGGCGGACAACAGGTCTACCCCTTAAGCGGGAATGCAGGCGGACACCAGGTCTACCCCTTAATCGGGAATGCAGGCGGACAACAGGTCTACCCCTTAATCGGGAATACGGGCGGACAACAGGTCTACCCCTTAAGCGGGAATGCCGGCGGACAACAGGTCTACCCCTTAATCGGGAATGCAGGCGGACAACAGGTCTACCTCTTAAGCGGGAATGCCGGCGGACACCAGGTCTACCCCTTAAGCGGGAATGCAGGCGGACAACAGGTCTACCCCTTAATCGGGAATGCAGGCGGACAACAGGTCTACCCCTTAATCGGGAATGCAGGCGGACAACAGGTCTACCCCTTAAGCGGGAATGCCGGGCGGACAACAGGTCTACCCCTTAATCGGGAATGCAGGCGGACAACAGGTCTACCCCTTAATCGGGAATGCAGGCGGACACCAGGTCTACCCCTTAATCGGGAATGCAGGCGGACAACAGGTCTACCCCTTAATCGGGAATGCAGGCGGACAACAGGTCTACCCCTTAATCGGGAATGCAGGCGGACAACAGGTCTACCCCTTAATCGGGAATGCAGGCGGACACCAGGTCTACCCCTTAATCGGGAATGCAGGCGGACAACAGGTCTACCCCTTAATCGGGAATACGGGCGGACAACAGGTCTACCCCTTAAGCGGGAATGCCGGGCGGACAACAGGTCTACCCCTTAATCGGGAATGCAGGCGGACAACAGGTCTACCCTCTAATCGGGAATAAGGGCGGACAACAGGTCTACCCCTTAATCGGGAATGCAGGCGGACAACAGGTCTACCCCTTAATCGGGAATACAGGGCGGACAACAGGTCTACCCCTTAATCGGGAATGCAGGCGGACAACAGGTCTACCCCTTAATCGGGAATACGGGCGGACAACAGGTCTACCCCTTAAGCGGGAATGCCGGGCGGACAACAGGTCTACCCCTTAATCGGGAATGCAGGCGGACAACAGGTCTACCCCTAATCGGGAATACAGGGCGGACAACAGGTCTACCCCTTTAGCGGGAATGCCGGGCGGACAACAGGTCTACCCCTTAAGCGGGAATGCAGGCGGACACCAGGTCTACCCCTTAATCGGGAATGCAGGCGGACAACAGGTCTACCCCTAATCGGGAATACGGGCGGACAACAGGTCTACCCCTTAGCCGGAATGCCGGCGGACAACAGGTCTACCCCTTAATCGGGAATGCAGGCGGACAACAGGTCTACCTCTTAAGCTGGAATGCCAGGCGGACAACAGGTCTACCCCTTAAGCGGGAATGCAGGCGGACAACAGGTCTACCCCTTAATCGGGAATGCAGGCGGACACCAGGTCTACCCCTTAATCGGGAATGCAGGCGGACAACAGGTCTACCCCTTAATCGGGAATGCGGGCGGACAACAGGTCTACCCCTTAAGCGGGAATGCCGGCGGACAACAGGTCTACCCCTTAATCGGGAATGCAGGCGGACAACAGGTCTACCCTCTAATCGGGAATGCAGGCGGACAACAGGTCTACCCCTTAATCGGGAATGCAGGCGGACAACAGGTCTACCCCTAATCGGGAATACAGGGCGGACAACAGGTCTACCCCTTAATCGGGAATGCAGGCGGACAACAGGTCTACCCCTTAATCGGGAATGCGGGCGGACAACAGGTCTACCCCTTAATCGGGAATGCCAGGCGGACAACAGGTCTACCCTTAATCGGGAATGCAGGCGGACAACAGGTCTACCCCTAATCGGGAATACGGGCGGACAACAGGTCTACCCCTTAAGCGGGAATGCCGGCGGACAACAGGTCTACCCCTTAATCGGGAATGCAGGCGGACACCAGGTCTACCCCTTAATCGGGAATGCAGGCGGACAACAGGTCTACCCCTAATCGGGAATACGGGCGGACAACAGGTCTACCCCTTAAGCGGGAATGCCGGGCGGACAACAGGTCTACCCCTTAATCGGGAATGCAGGCGGACAACAGGTCTACCTCTTAATCGGGAATGCAGGCGGACAACAGGTCTACCTCTTAAGCGGGAATGCAGGCGGACAACAGGTCTACCCCTTAATCGGAATGCAGGCGGACAACAGGTCTACCCCTTAATCGGGAATGCAGGCGGACAACAGGTCTACCCCTTAAGCGGGAATGCCGGCGGACAACAGGTCTACCCCTTAATCGGGAATGCAGGCGGACAACAGGTCTACCCCTTAATCGGGAATGCAGGCGGACAACAGGTCTACCCCTTAATCGGGAATGCAGGCGGACAACAGGTCTACCCCTTAATCGGGAATGCAGGCGGACAACAGGTCTACCCCTTAATCGGGAATGCAGGCGGACAACAGGTCTACCCCTTAATCGGGAATGCAGGCGGACACCAGGTCTACCCCTTAATCGGGAATGCAGGCGGACAACAGGTCTACCCCTTAATCGGGAATACGGGCGGACAACAGGTCTACCCCTTAAGCGGGAATGCCAGGCGGACAACAGGTCTACCCCTTAATCGGGAATGCAGGCGGACAACAGGTCTACCCTCTAATCGGAATGCGGGCGGACAACAGGTCTACCCCTTAATCGGGAATGCAGGCGGACAACAGGTCTACCCCTTAATCGGGAATGCAGGCGGACAACAGGTCTACCCCTTAATCGGGAATGCAGGCGGACAACAGGTCTACCCCTTAATCGGGAATGCGGGCGGACAACAGGTCTACCCCTTAGCCGGGAATGCCGGGCGGACAACAGGTCTACCCCTTAATCGGGAATGCAGGCGGACAACAGGTCTACCCCTTAATCGGGAATGCAGGCGGACAACAGGTCTACCCCTTAAGCGGGAATGCCGGCGGACAACAGGTCTACCCCTTAATCGGGAATGCAGGCGGACACCAGGTCTACCCCTTAATCGGGAATGCAGGCGGACAACAGGTCTACCCCTTAATCGGGAATACGGGCGGACAACAGGTCTACCCCTTAAGCTGGAATGCCAGGCGGACAACAGGTCTACCCCTTAATCGGGAATGCAGGCGGACAACAGGTCTACCTCTTAAGCGGGAATGCGGGCGGACACCAGGTCTACCCCTTAAGCGGGAATGCAGGCGGACAACAGGTCTACCCCTTAATCGGGAATGCAGGCGGACAACAGGTCTACCCCTTAATCGGGAATGCAGGCGGACAACAGGTCTACCCCTTTATCGGGAATGCCGGCGGACAACAGGTCTACCCCTTAATCGGGAATGCAGGCGGACAACAGGTCTACCCCTTAATCGGGAATGCAGGCGGACACCAGGTCTACCCCTTAATCGGGAATGCAGGCGGACAACAGGTCTACCCCTTAATCGGGAATGCAGGCGGACAACAGGTCTACCCCTTAAGCGGGAATGCCGGCGGACAACAGGTCTACCCCTTAATCGGGAATGCAGGCGGACAACAGGTCTACCCCTTAATCGGGAATGCAGGCGGACAACAGGTCTACCCCTTAATCGGGAATGCAGGCGGACAACAGGTCTACCCCTTAATCGGGAATGCGGGCGGACAACAGGTCTACCCCTTAAGCTGGAATGCCAGGCGGACAACAGGTCTACCCCTTAATCGGGAATGCAGGCGGACAACAGGTCTACCCTTAATCGGGAATGCGGGCGGACAACAGGTCTACCCCTTAATCGGGAATGCAGGCGGACAACAGGTCTACCCCTTAATCGGGAATGCAGGCGGACAACAGGTCTACCCCTTAAGCGGGAATGCAGGCGGACAACAGGTCTACCCCTTAATCGGGAATGCAGGCGGACAACAGGTCTACCCCTTAATCGGGAATGCGGGCGGACAACAGGTCTACCCCTTAAGCGGGAATGCCAGGCGGACAACAGGTCTACCCCTTAATCGGGAATGCAGGCGGACAACAGGTCTACCCCTTAATCGGGAATGCAGGCGGACACCAGGTCTACCCCTTAATCGGGAATGCAGGCGGACAACAGGTCTACCCCTTAATCGGGAATGCGGGCGGACAACAGGTCTACCCCTTAAGCCGGAATGCCGGCGGACAACAGGTCTACCCCTTAATCGGGAATGCAGGCGGACAACAGGTCTACCCCTTAATCGGGAATGCAGGCGGACACCAGGTCTACCCCTTAATCGGGAATGCAGGCGGACAACAGGTCTACCCCTTAATCGGGAATGCGGGCGGACAACAGGTCTACCCCTTAAGCTGGAATGCCGGCGGACAACAGGTCTACCCCTTAATCGGGAATGCAGGCGGACAACAGGTCTACCCCTTAATCGGGAATGCGGGCGGACAACAGGTCTACCCCTTAATCGGGAATGCAGGCGGACAACAGGTCTACCCCTTAATCGGGAATGCAGGCGGACAACAGGTCTACCCCTTAATCGGGAATGCAGGCGGACAACAGGTCTACCCCTTAATCGGGAATGCGGGCGGACAACAGGTCTACCCCTTAAGCGGGAATGCAGGCGGACAACAGGTCTACCCCTTAATCGGGAATGCAGGCGGACAACAGGTCTACCCCTTAATCGGGAATGCAGGCGGACAACAGGTCTACCCCTTAAGCGGGAATGCCGGCGGACAACAGGTCTACCCCTTAATCGGGAATGCAGGCGGACAACAGGTCTACCCCTTAATCGGGAATGCAGGCGGACACCAGGTCTACCCCTTAATCGGGAATGCAGGCGGACAACAGGTCTACCCCTTAATCGGGAATGCAGGCGGACAACAGGTCTACCCCTTAATCGGGAATGCCGGCGGACAACAGGTCTACCCCTTAATCGGGAATGCAGGCGGACAACAGGTCTACCCCTTAATCGGGAATGCCGGCGGACACCAGGTCTACCCCTTAATCGGGAATGCAGGCGGACAACAGGTCTACCCCTAATCGAATGCGGCGGAACAGGTCACCTTACGGAATGCCGGACAACAGGTCTACCCCTTAATCGGGAATGCAGGCGGACAACAGGTCTACCCCTTAATCGGGAATGCCGGCGGACAACAGGTCTACCCCTTAATCGGGAATGCAGGCGGACAACAGGTCTACCCCTTAAGCGGGAATGCAGGCGGACAACAGGTCTACCCCTTAATCGGAATGCAGGCGGACAACAGGTCTACCCCTTAATCGGGAATGCGGGCGGACAACAGGTCTACCCCTTAATCGGGAATGCAGGCGGACAACAGGTCTACCCCTTAATCGGGAATGCAGGCGGACACCAGGTCTACCCCTTAATCGGGAATGCAGGCGGACAACAGGTCTACCCCTTAATCGGGAATGCAGGCGGACAACAGGTCTACCCCTTAAGCGGGAATGCAGGCGGACAACAGGTCTACCCCTTAATCGGGAATGCAGGCGGACAACAGGTCTACCCCTTAATCGGAATGCCGGCGGACACCAGGTCTACCCCTTAATCGGGAATGCAGGCGGACAACAGGTCTACCCCTTAATCGGGAATGCAGGCGGACAACAGGTCTACCCCTTAAGCGGGAATGCAGGCGGACAACAGGTCTACCCCTTAATCGGAATGCAGGCGGACAACAGGTCTACCCCTTAAGCGGGAATGCCGGCGGACAACAGGTCTACCCCTTAAGCGGGAATGCAGGCGGACAACAGGTCTACCCCTTAATCGGGAATGCAGGCGGACAACAGGTCTACCCCTTAATCGGGAATGCAGGCGGACAACAGGTCTACCCCTTAATCGGGAATGCAGGCGGACAACAGGTCTACCCCTTAATCGGGAATGCAGGCGGACAACAGGTCTACCCCTTAAGCGGGAATGCCGGCGGACAACAGGTCTACCCCTTAATCGGGAATGCAGGCGGACAACAGGTCTACCCCTTAATCGGGAATGCAGGCGGACAACAGGTCTACCCCTTAATCGGGAATGCAGGCGGACAACAGGTCTACCCCTTAATCGGGAATGCGGGCGGACAACAGGTCTACCCCTTAAGCGGGAATGCCGGCGGACAACAGGTCTACCCCTTAATCGGGAATGCAGGCGGACAACAGGTCTACCCCTTAATCGGGAATGCAGGCGGACAACAGGTCTACCCCTTAATCGGGAATGCAGGCGGACAACAGGTCTACCCCTTAATCGGGAATGCAGGCGGACAACAGGTCTACCCCTTAATCGGGAATGCAGGCGGACAACAGGTCTACCCCTTAATCGGGAATGCAGGCGGACAACAGGTCTACCCCTTAATCGGAATGCAGGCGGACAACAGGTCTACCCCTTAAGCGGGAATGCCGGCGGACAACAGGTCTACCCCTTAATCGGGAATGCAGGCGGACAACAGGTCTACCCCTTAAGCGGGAATGCCGGCGGACAACAGGTCTACCCCTTAATCGGGAATGCAGGCGGACAACAGGTCTACCCCTTAATCGGGAATGCAGGCGGACAACAGGTCTACCCCTTAATCGGGAATGCAGGCGGACAACAGGTCTACCCCTTAAGCGGGAATGCCGGCGGACAACAGGTCTACCCCTTAATCGGGAATGCAGGCGGACAACAGGTCTACCCCTTAAGCGGGAATGCCGGCGGACACCAGGTCTACCCCTTAATCGGGAATGCAGGCGGACAACAGGTCTACCCCTTAAGCGGGAATGCAGGCGGACAACAGGTCTACCCCTTAATCGGGAATGCAGGCGGACAACAGGTCTACCCCTTAAGCGGGAATGCAGGCGGACAACAGGTCTACCCCTTAAGCGGGAATGCCGGCGGACACCAGGTCTACCCCTTAATCGGGAATGCAGGCGGACAACAGGTCTACCCCTTAATCGGGAATGCAGGCGGACAACAGGTCTACCCCTTAATCGGGAATGCAGGCGGACAACAGGTCTACCCCTTAAGCGGGAATGCCGGCGGACACCAGGTCTACCCCTTAATCGGGAATGCAGGCGGACAACAGGTCTACCCCTTAGCCGGAATGCCGGCGGACAACAGGTCTACCCCTTAATCGGGAATGCAGGCGGACAACAGGTCTACCCCTTAAGCGGGAATGCCGGCGGACAACAGGTCTACCCCTTAAGCGGGAATGCAGGCGGACAACAGGTCTACCCCTTAATCGGGAATGCAGGCGGACACCAGGTCTACCCCTTAATCGGGAATGCAGGCGGACAACAGGTCTACCCCTTAATCGGGAATGCAGGCGGACAACAGGTCTACCCCTTAAGCGGGAATGCCGGCGGACAACAGGTCTACCCCTTAATCGGGAATGCAGGCGGACAACAGGTCTACCCCTTAAGCGGGAATGCCGGCGGACACCAGGTCTACCCCTTAATCGGGAATGCAGGCGGACAACAGGTCTACCCCTTAATCGGGAATGCAGGCGGACAACAGGTCTACCCCTTAATCGGGAATGCAGGCGGACAACAGGTCTACCCCTTAAGCGGGAATGCCGGCGGACACCAGGTCTACCCCTTAATCGGGAATGCAGGCGGACAACAGGTCTACCCCTTAATCGGGAATGCAGGCGGACAACAGGTCTACCCCTTAAGCGGGAATGCCGGCGGACAACAGGTCTACCCCTTAAGCGGGAATGCAGGCGGACACCAGGTCTACCCCTTAATCGGGAATGCAGGCGGACAACAGGTCTACCCCTTAAGCGGGAATGCAGGCGGACAACAGGTCTACCCCTTAAGCGGGAATGCAGGCGGACACCAGGTCTACCCCTTAATCGGGAATGCAGGCGGACAACAGGTCTACCCCTTAATCGGGAATGCCGGGCGGACAACAGGTCTACCCCTTAATCGGGAATGCAGGCGGACAACAGGTCTACCCCTTAATCGGGAATGCAGGCGGACAACAGGTCTACCCCTTAATCGGGAATGCCGGCGGACAACAGGTCTACCCCTTAATCGGGAATGCAGGCGGACAACAGGTCTACCCCTTAATCGGGAATGCAGGCGGACAACAGGTCTACCCCTTAAGCGGGAATGCCGGCGGACAACAGGTCTACCCCTTAATCGGGAATGCAGGCGGACAACAGGTCTACCCCTTAATCGGGAATGCAGGCGGACACCAGGTCTACCCCTTAATCGGGAATGCAGGCGGACAACAGGTCTACCCCTTAAGCGGGAATGCCGGCGGACAACAGGTCTACCCCTTAATCGGGAATGCAGGCGGACAACAGGTCTACCCCTTAAGCGGGAATGCAGGCGGACACCAGGTCTACCCCTTAATCGGGAATGCAGGCGGACAACAGGTCTACCCCTTAATCGGGAATGCAGGCGGACAACAGGTCTACCCCTTAAGCGGGAATGCAGGCGGACAACAGGTCTACCCCTTAATCGGGAATGCAGGCGGACAACAGGTCTACCCCTTAATCGGGAATGCAGGCGGACAACAGGTCTACCCCTTAATCGGGAATGCAGGCGGACAACAGGTCTACCCCTTAATCGGGAATGCAGGCGGACAACAGGTCTACCCCTTAAGCGGGAATGCAGGCGGACACCAGGTCTACCCCTTAATCGGGAATGCAGGCGGACAACAGGTCTACCCCTTAAGCGGGAATGCCGGCGGACAACAGGTCTACCCCTTAATCGGGAATGCAGGCGGACAACAGGTCTACCCCTTAATCGGGAATGCAGGCGGACAACAGGTCTACCCCTTAATCGGGAATGCAGGCGGACAACAGGTCTACCCCTTAAGCGGGAATGCAGGCGGACAACAGGTCTACCCCTTAATCGGGAATGCAGGCGGACAACAGGTCTACCCCTTAAGCGGGAATGCCGGCGGACAACAGGTCTACCCCTTAATCGGGAATGCAGGCGGACAACAGGTCTACCCCTTAAGCGGGAATGCCGGCGGACACCAGGTCTACCCCTTAAGCGGGAATGCAGGCGGACAACAGGTCTACCCCTTAATCGGGAATGCAGGCGGACAACAGGTCTACCCCTTAATCGGGAATGCCGGCGGACAACAGGTCTACCCCTTAATCGGGAATGCAGGCGGACAACAGGTCTACCCCTTAAGCGGGAATGCAGGCGACAACAGGTCTACCCCTTAATCGGGAATGCAGGCGGACAACAGGTCTACCCCTTAATCGGGAATGCAGGCGGACAACAGGTCTACCCCTTAATCGGGAATGCAGGCGGACAACAGGTCTACCCCTTAAGCGGGAATGCCGGCGGACAACAGGTCTACCCCTTAATCGGGAATGCAGGCGGACAACAGGTCTACCCCTTAAGCGGGAATGCAGGCGGACACCAGGTCTACCCCTTAATCGGGAATGCAGGCGGACAACAGGTCTACCCCTTAAGCGGGAATGCCGGCGGACAACAGGTCTACCCCTTAATCGGGAATGCAGGCGGACAACAGGTCTACCCCTTAAGCGGGAATGCAGGCGGACAACAGGTCTACCCCTTAATCGGGAATGCAGGCGGACAACAGGTCTACCCCTTAATCGGGAATGCAGGCGGACAACAGGTCTACCCCTTAAGCGGGAATGCAGGCGGACAACAGGTCTACCCCTTAATCGGGAATGCAGGCGGACAACAGGTCTACCCCTTAAGCGGGAATGCCGGCGGACAACAGGTCTACCCCTTAAGCGGGAATGCAGGCGGACAACAGGTCTACCCCTTAATCGGGAATGCAGGCGGACAACAGGTCTACCCCTTAAGCGGGAATGCCGGCGGACACCAGGTCTACCCCTTAATCGGGAATGCAGGCGGACAACAGGTCTACCCCTTAAGCGGGAATGCCGGCGGACAACAGGTCTACCCCTTAATCGGGAATGCAGGCGGACAACAGGTCTACCCCTTAATCGGGAATGCAGGCGGACAACAGGTCTACCCCTTAATCGGGAATGCAGGCGGACACCAGGTCTACCCCTTAATCGGGAATGCAGGCGGACAACAGGTCTACCCCTTAATCGGGAATGCAGGCGGACAACAGGTCTACCCCTTAAGCGGGAATGCCGGCGGACACCAGGTCTACCCCTTAATCGGGAATGCAGGCGGACAACAGGTCTACCCCTTAAGCGGGAATGCAGGCGGACAACAGGTCTACCCCTTAATCGGGAATGCAGGCGGACAACAGGTCTACCCCTTAAGCGGGAATGCAGGCGGACAACAGGTCTACCCCTTAATCGGGAATGCAGGCGGACAACAGGTCTACCCCTTAAGCGGGAATGCAGGCGGACAACAGGTCTACCCCTTAATCGGGAATGCAGGCGGACAACAGGTCTACCCCTTAATCGGGAATGCAGGCGGACAACAGGTCTACCCCTTAAGCGGGAATGCCGGCGGACAACAGGTCTACCCCTTAATCGGGAATGCAGGCGGACAACAGGTCTACCCCTTAATCGGGAATGCAGGCGGACAACAGGTCTACCCCTTAATCGGGAATGCAGGCGGACAACAGGTCTACCCCTTAATCGGGAATGCCGGCGGACACCAGGTCTACCCCTTAATCGGGAATGCAGGCGGACAACAGGTCTACCCCTTAATCGGGAATGCAGGCGGACAACAGGTCTACCCCTTAAGCGGGAATGCAGGCGGACAACAGGTCTACCCCTTAAGCGGGAATGCAGGCGGACACCAGGTCTACCCCTTAATCGGGAATGCAGGCGGACAACAGGTCTACCCCTTAGCGGGAATGCCGGCGGACACCAGGTCTACCCCTTAATCGGGAATGCAGGCGGACAACAGGTCTACCCCTTAATCGGGAATGCAGGCGGACAACAGGTCTACCCCTTAATCGGGAATGCGGGCGGACAACAGGTCTACCCCTTAATCGGGAATGCCGGCGGACAACAGGTCTACCCCTTAATCGGGAATGCAGGCGGACAACAGGTCTACCCCTTAAGCGGGAATGCAGGCGGACAACAGGTCTACCCCTTAATCGGGAATGCAGGCGGACAACAGGTCTACCCCTTAATCGGGAATGCAGGCGGACAACAGGTCTACCCCTTAATCGGGAATGCAGGCGGACAACAGGTCTACCCCTTAAGCGGGAATGCCAGGCGGACAACAGGTCTACCCCTTAATCGGGAATGCAGGCGGACAACAGGTCTACCCCTTAAGCGGGAATGCAGGCGGACAACAGGTCTACCCCTTAATCGGAATGCCAGGCGGACAACAGGTCTACCCCTTAATCGGGAATGCAGGCGGACAACAGGTCTACCCCTTAATCGGGAATGCAGGCGGACAACAGGTCTACCCCTTAAGCGGGAATGCAGGCGGACAACAGGTCTACCCCTTAAGCGGGAATGCAGGCGACAACAGGTCTACCCCTTAATCGGAATGCAGGCGGACAACAGGTCTACCCCTTAATCGGGAATGCAGGCGGACAACAGGTCTACCCCTTAAGCGGGAATGCCAGGCGGACACCAGGTCTACCCCTTAAGCGGGAATGCAGGCGGACAACAGGTCTACCCCTTAAGCGGGAATGCAGGCGGACAACAGGTCTACCCCTTAGCGGGAATGCAGGCGGACACCAGGTCTACCCCTTAATCGGGAATGCAGGCGGACAACAGGTCTACCCCTTAATCGGGAATGCAGGCGGACAACAGGTCTACCCCTTAATCGGGAATGCAGGCGGACAACAGGTCTACCCCTTAATCGGGAATGCCAGGCGGACAACAGGTCTACCCCTTAAGCGGGAATGCCGGCGGACAACAGGTCTACCCCTTAATCGGGAATGCAGGCGGACAACAGGTCTACCCCTTAATCGGGAATGCGGGCGGACAACAGGTCTACCCCTTAGCTGGAATGCCGGCGGACAACAGGTCTACCCCTTAATCGGGAATGCAGGCGGACAACAGGTCTACCCCTTAAGCGGGAATGCCGGCGGACACCAGGTCTACCCCTTAAGCGGGAATGCAGGCGGACAACAGGTCTACCCCTTAATCGGGAATGCCGGCGGACACCAGGTCTACCCCTTAATCGGGAATGCAGGCGGACAACAGGTCTACCCCTTAAGCGGGAATGCAGGCGGACAACAGGTCTACCCCTTAAGCGGGAATGCAGGCGGACAACAGGTCTACCCCTTAATCGGGAATGCAGGCGGACAACAGGTCTACCCCTTAATCGGGAATGCAGGCGGACAACAGGTCTACCCCTTAATCGGGAATGCAGGCGGACAACAGGTCTACCCCTTAATCGGGAATGCAGGCGGACAACAGGTCTACCCCTTAATCGGGAATGCAGGCGGACAACAGGTCTACCCCTTAAGCGGGAATGCAGGCGGACAACAGGTCTACCCCTTAATCGGAATGCAGGCGGACAACAGGTCTACCCCTTAATCGGGAATGCAGGCGGACAACAGGTCTACCCCTTAAGCGGGAATGCCGGCGGACACCAGGTCTACCCCTTAATCGGGAATGCAGGCGGACAACAGGTCTACCCCTTAATCGGGAATGCCGGCGGACACCAGGTCTACCCCTTAAGCGGGAATGCAGGCGGACAACAGGTCTACCCCTTAATCGGGAATGCAGGCGGACAACAGGTCTACCCCTTAATCGGGAATGCCGGGCGGACAACAGGTCTACCCCTTAATCGGGAATGCAGGCGGACAACAGGTCTACCCCTTAATCGGGAATGCAGGCGGACAACAGGTCTACCCCTTAATCGGGAATGCAGGCGGACAACAGGTCTACCCCTTAATCGGGAATGCAGGCGGACAACAGGTCTACCCCTTAAGCGGGAATGCCAGGCGGACAACAGGTCTACCCCTTAATCGGGAATGCAGGCGGACAACAGGTCTACCCCTTAATCGGGAATGCAGGCGGACAACAGGTCTACCCCTTAAGCGGGAATGCAGGCGGACAACAGGTCTACCCCTTAAGCGGGAATGCCGGCGGACACCAGGTCTACCCCTTAATCGGGAATGCAGGCGGACAACAGGTCTACCCCTTAATCGGGAATGCAGGCGGACAACAGGTCTACCCCTTAAGCGGGAATGCAGGCGGACACCAGGTCTACCCCTTAATCGGGAATGCAGGCGGACACCAGGTCTACCCCTTAATCGGGAATGCAGGCGGACAACAGGTCTACCCCTTAAGCGGGAATGCAGGCGGACAACAGGTCTACCCCTTAATCGGGAATGCAGGCGGACAACAGGTCTACCCCTTAATCGGGAATGCAGGCGGACAACAGGTCTACCCCTTAATCGGGAATGCAGGCGGACAACAGGTCTACCCCTTAAGCGGGAATGCAGGCGGACAACAGGTCTACCCCTTAATCGGGAATGCAGGCGGACAACAGGTCTACCCCTTAAGCTGGAATGCCGGCGGACACCAGGTCTACCCCTTAATCGGGAATGCAGGCGGACAACAGGTCTACCCCTTAATCGGGAATGCAGGCGGACAACAGGTCTACCCCTTAATCGGAATGCAGGCGGACAACAGGTCTACCCCTTAAGCGGGAATGCCGGCGGACAACAGGTCTACCCCTTAAGCGGGAATGCAGGCGGACACCAGGTCTACCCCTTAATCGGGAATGCAGGCGGACACCAGGTCTACCCCTTAATCGGGAATGCAGGCGGACAACAGGTCTACCCCTTAATCGGGAATGCAGGCGGACAACAGGTCTACCCCTTAAGCGGGAATGCCGGCGGACAACAGGTCTACCCCTTAATCGGGAATGCAGGCGGACAACAGGTCTACCCCTTAATCGGGAATGCAGGCGGACAACAGGTCTACCCCTTAATCGGGAATGCAGGCGGACAACAGGTCTACCCCTTAATCGGGAATGCAGGCGGACAACAGGTCTACCCCTTAATCGGGAATGCAGGCGGACAACAGGTCTACCCCTTAATCGGGAATGCAGGCGGACAACAGGTCTACCCCTTAAGCCGGAATGCAGGCGGACACCAGGTCTACCCCTTAATCGGGAATGCAGGCGGACAACAGGTCTACCCCTTAAGCGGGAATGCCGGCGGACAACAGGTCTACCCCTTAAGCGGGAATGCAGGCGGACACCAGGTCTACCCCTTAATCGGAATGCAGGCGGACAACAGGTCTACCCCTTAAGCGGGAATGCAGGCGGACAACAGGTCTACCCCTTAAGCGGGAATGCAGGCGGACACCAGGTCTACCCCTTAATCGGGAATGCAGGCGGACAACAGGTCTACCCCTTAAGCGGGAATGCCGGCGGACAACAGGTCTACCCCTTAATCGGGAATGCAGGCGGACAACAGGTCTACCCCTTAAGCGGGAATGCAGGCGGACAACAGGTCTACCCCTTAATCGGGAATGCCAGGCGGACAACAGGTCTACCCCTTAATCGGGAATGCAGGCGGACAACAGGTCTACCCCTTAATCGGGAATGCAGGCGGACAACAGGTCTACCCCTTAAGCGGGAATGCCGGCGGACAACAGGTCTACCCCTTAATCGGGAATGCAGGCGGACAACAGGTCTACCCCTTAAGCGGGAATGCCGGCGGACACCAGGTCTACCCCTTAAGCGGGAATGCAGGCGGACAACAGGTCTACCCCTTAAGCTGGAATGCCAGGCGGACACCAGGTCTACCCCTTAATCGGGAATGCAGGCGGACAACAGGTCTACCCCTTAAGCGGGAATGCAGGCGGACACCAGGTCTACCCCTTAATCGGGAATGCAGGCGGACAACAGGTCTACCCCTTAATCGGGAATGCAGGCGGACAACAGGTCTACCCCTTAAGCGGGAATGCAGGCGGACAACAGGTCTACCCCTTAATCGGGAATGCAGGCGGACAACAGGTCTACCCTTAATCGGGAATGCCGGCGGACAACAGGTCTACCCCTTAATCGGGAATGCAGGCGGACAACAGGTCTACCCCTTAATCGGGAATGCAGGCGGACAACAGGTCTACCCCTTAAGCGGGAATGCAGGCGGACACCAGGTCTACCCCTTAATCGGGAATGCAGGCGGACAACAGGTCTACCCCTTAAGCGGGAATGCCGGCGGACAACAGGTCTACCCCTTAAGCGGGAATGCAGGCGGACACCAGGTCTACCCCTTAATCGGGAATGCAGGCGGACAACAGGTCTACCCCTTAATCGGGAATGCAGGCGGACAACAGGTCTACCCCTTAATCGGGAATGCAGGCGGACAACAGGTCTACCCCTTAATCGGGAATGCAGGCGGACAACAGGTCTACCCCTTAATCGGGAATGCCAGGCGGACAACAGGTCTACCCCTTAATCGGGAATGCAGGCGGACAACAGGTCTACCCCTTAAGCGGGAATGCCGGCGGACAACAGGTCTACCCCTTAATCGGGAATGCAGGCGGACAACAGGTCTACCCCTTAAGCGGGAATGCCGGCGGACAACAGGTCTACCCCTTAAGCGGGAATGCAGGCGGACAACAGGTCTACCCCTTAAGCGGGAATGCAGGCGGACAACAGGTCTACCCCTTAATCGGGAATGCAGGCGGACAACAGGTCTACCCCTTAATCGGGAATGCAGGCGGACAACAGGTCTACCCCTTAATCGGGAATGCAGGCGGACAACAGGTCTACCCCTTAAGCGGGAATGCCAGGCGGACAACAGGTCTACCCCTTAATCGGGAATGCAGGCGGACAACAGGTCTACCCCTTAAGCGGGAATGCCGGCGGACACCAGGTCTACCCCTTAAGCGGGAATGCAGGCGGACAACAGGTCTACCCCTTAAGCGGGAATGCCGGCGGACACCAGGTCTACCCCTTAATCGGGAATGCAGGCGGACAACAGGTCTACCCCTTAAGCGGGAATGCAGGCGGACACCAGGTCTACCCCTTAATCGGGAATGCAGGCGGACAACAGGTCTACCCCTTAATCGGGAATGCAGGCGGACAACAGGTCTACCCCTTAAGCGGGAATGCAGGCGGACAACAGGTCTACCCCTTAATCGGGAATGCAGGCGGACAACAGGTCTACCCCTTAAGCGGGAATGCCGGCGGACACCAGGTCTACCCCTTAATCGGGAATGCAGGCGGACAACAGGTCTACCCCTTAATCGGGAATGCAGGCGGACAACAGGTCTACCCCTTAAGCGGGAATGCCGGCGGACACCAGGTCTACCCCTTAATCGGGAATGCAGGCGGACAACAGGTCTACCCCTTAAGCGGGAATGCAGGCGGACAACAGGTCTACCCCTTAAGCGGGAATGCAGGCGGACACCAGGTCTACCCCTTAATCGGGAATGCAGGCGGACAACAGGTCTACCCCTTAATCGGGAATGCAGGCGGACACCAGGTCTACCCCTTAAGCGGGAATGCAGGCGGACAACAGGTCTACCCCTTAATCGGGAATGCAGGCGGACAACAGGTCTACCCCTTAAGCGGGAATGCCGGCGGACAACAGGTCTACCCCTTAATCGGGAATGCAGGCGGACAACAGGTCTACCCCTTAAGCGGGAATGCAGGCGGACAACAGGTCTACCCCTTAAGCGGGAATGCCGGCGGACAACAGGTCTACCCCTTAATCGGGAATGCCGGCGGACACCAGGTCTACCCCTTAATCGGGAATGCAGGCGGACAACAGGTCTACCCCTTAATCGGGAATGCAGGCGGACAACAGGTCTACCCCTTAAGCGGGAATGCAGGCGGACAACAGGTCTACCCCTTAAGCGGGAATGCAGGCGGACACCAGGTCTACCCCTTAATCGGGAATGCAGGCGGACAACAGGTCTACCCCTTAAGCGGGAATGCAGGCGGACAACAGGTCTACCCCTTAATCGGGAATGCAGGCGGACAACAGGTCTACCCCTTAAGCGGGAATGCCGGCGGACACCAGGTCTACCCCTTAATCGGGAATGCAGGCGGACAACAGGTCTACCCCTTAAGCGGGAATGCCGGCGGACACCAGGTCTACCCCTTAATCGGGAATGCAGGCGGACAACAGGTCTACCCCTTAAGCGGGAATGCCGGCGGACACCAGGTCTACCCCTTAATCGGGAATGCAGGCGGACAACAGGTCTACCCCTTAAGCGGGAATGCCGGCGGACACCAGGTCTACCCCTTAATCGGGAATGCAGGCGGACAACAGGTCTACCCCTTAAGCGGGAATGCCGGCGGACACCAGGTCTACCCCTTAATCGGGAATGCAGGCGGACAACAGGTCTACCCCTTAATCGGGAATGCAGGCGGACAACAGGTCTACCCCTTAAGCGGGAATGCCGGCGGACACCAGGTCTACCCCTTAATCGGGAATGCAGGCGGACAACAGGTCTACCCCTTAATCGGGAATGCAGGCGGACACCAGGTCTACCCCTTAAGCGGGAATGCAGGCGGACACCAGGTCTACCCCTTAAGCGGGAATGCAGGCGGACAACAGGTCTACCCCTTAATCGGGAATGCAGGCGGACAACAGGTCTACCCCTTAAGCGGGAATGCAGGCGGACACCAGGTCTACCCCTTAATCGGGAATGCAGGCGGACAACAGGTCTACCCCTTAAGCGGGAATGCCGGCGGACAACAGGTCTACCCCTTAAGCGGGAATGCCGGCGGACACCAGGTCTACCCCTTAAGCGGGAATGCAGGCGGACACCAGGTCTACCCCTTAATCGGGAATGCAGGCGGACAACAGGTCTACCCCTTAAGCGGGAATGCAGGCGGACACCAGGTCTACCCCTTAATCGGGAATGCAGGCGGACAACAGGTCTACCCCTTAAGCGGGAATGCCGGCGGACACCAGGTCTACCCCTTAAGCGGGAATGCAGGCGGACAACAGGTCTACCCCTTAATCGGGAATGCCGGCGGACAACAGGTCTACCCCTTAATCGGAATGCAGGCGGACACCAGGTCTACCCCTTAATCGGGAATGCAGGCGGACAACAGGTCTACCCCTTAAGCGGGAATGCAGGCGGACAACAGGTCTACCCCTTAAGCGGGAATGCCGGCGGACAACAGGTCTACCCCTTAATCGGGAATGCAGGCGGACAACAGGTCTACCCCTTAAGCGGGAATGCCGGCGGACACCAGGTCTACCCCTTAATCGGGAATGCAGGCGGACAACAGGTCTACCCCTTAAGCGGGAATGCAGGCGGACAACAGGTCTACCCCTTAAGCGGGAATGCAGGCGGACAACAGGTCTACCCCTTAAGCGGGAATGCAGGCGGACACCAGGTCTACCCCTTAAGCGGGAATGCAGGCGGACAACAGGTCTACCCCTTAATCGGGAATGCAGGCGGACAACAGGTCTACCCCTTAAGCGGGAATGCCGGCGGACACCAGGTCTACCCCTTAATCGGGAATGCAGGCGGACAACAGGTCTACCCCTTAAGCGGGAATGCCGGCGGACACCAGGTCTACCCCTTAAGCGGGAATGCAGGCGGACACCAGGTCTACCCCTTAAGCGGGAATGCAGGCGGACAACAGGTCTACCCCTTAATCGGGAATGCAGGCGGACACCAGGTCTACCCCTTAAGCGGGAATGCCGGCGGACAACAGGTCTACCCCTTAAGCGGGAATGCAGGCGGACAACAGGTCTACCCCTTGCGGGAATGCCGGCGGACACCAGGTCTACCCCTTAAGCGGGAATGCAGGCGGACAACAGGTCTACCCCTTAATCGGGAATGCAGGCGGACAACAGGTCTACCCCTTAATCGGGAATGCAGGCGGACAACAGGTCTACCCCTTAAGCGGGAATGCCGGGCGGACACCAGGTCTACCCCTTAATCGGGAATGCAGGCGGACAACAGGTCTACCCCTTAATCGGGAATGCCGGCGGACACCAGGTCTACCCCTTAATCGGGAATGCAGGCGGACAACAGGTCTACCCCTTAAGCGGGAATGCCGGCGGACACCAGGTCTACCCCTTAATCGGGAATGCAGGCGGACAACAGGTCTACCCCTTAAGCGGGAATGCCGGCGGACACCAGGTCTACCCCTTAATCGGGAATGCAGGCGGACAACAGGTCTACCCCTTAAGCGGGAATGCCGGCGGACACCAGGTCTACCCCTTAATCGGGAATGCAGGCGGACAACAGGTCTACCCCTTAAGCGGGAATGCAGGCGGACAACAGGTCTACCCCTTAATCGGAATGCCGGCGGACACCAGGTCTACCCCTTAATCGGGAATGCAGGCGGACAACAGGTCTACCCCTTAAGCGGGAATGCAGGCGGACAACAGGTCTACCCCTTAAGCGGGAATGCAGGCGGACACCAGGTCTACCCCTTAAGCGGGAATGCAGGCGGACACCAGGTCTACCCCTTAATCGGGAATGCAGGCGGACAACAGGTCTACCCCTTAAGCGGGAATGCCGGCGGACACCAGGTCTACCCCTTAATCGGGAATGCAGGCGGACAACAGGTCTACCCCTTAAGCGGGAATGCCAGGCGGACAACAGGTCTACCCCTTAAGCGGGAATGCCGGCGGACACCAGGTCTACCCCTTAATCGGGAATGCAGGCGGACAACAGGTCTACCCCTTAATCGGGAATGCAGGCGGACAACAGGTCTACCCCTTAAGCGGGAATGCCGGCGGACACCAGGTCTACCCCTTAATCGGGAATGCAGGCGGACAACAGGTCTACCCCTTAAGCGGGAATGCCGGCGGACACCAGGTCTACCCCTTAAGCGGGAATGCAGGCGGACAACAGGTCTACCCCTTAATCGGGAATGCCGGCGGACACCAGGTCTACCCCTTAATCGGGAATGCAGGCGGACAACAGGTCTACCCCTTAATCGGGAATGCAGGCGGACAACAGGTCTACCCCTTAAGCGGGAATGCAGGCGGACAACAGGTCTACCCCTTAAGCGGGAATGCCGGCGGACACCAGGTCTACCCCTTAAGCGGGAATGCAGGCGGACAACAGGTCTACCCCTTAAGCGGGAATGCCGGCGGACACCAGGTCTACCCCTTAATCGGGAATGCAGGCGGACAACAGGTCTACCCCTTAGCCGGAATGCCGGCGGACACCAGGTCTACCCCTTAATCGGGAATGCAGGCGGACAACAGGTCTACCCCTTAGCGGGAATGCCGGCGGACACCAGGTCTACCCCTTAAGCGGGAATGCAGGCGGACAACAGGTCTACCCCTTAAGCGGGAATGCCGGCGGACACCAGGTCTACCCCTTAAGCGGGAATGCAGGCGGACACCAGGTCTACCCCTTAATCGGGAATGCAGGCGGACAACAGGTCTACCCCTTAAGCGGGAATGCCGGCGGACACCAGGTCTACCCCTTAATCGGGAATGCAGGCGGACAACAGGTCTACCCCTTAATCGGGAATGCAGGCGGACAACAGGTCTACCCCTTAAGCGGGAATGCCAGGCGGACACCAGGTCTACCCCTTAATCGGGAATGCAGGCGGACAACAGGTCTACCCCTTAAGCGGGAATGCAGGCGGACAACAGGTCTACCCCTTAAGCGGGAATGCCGGCGGACACCAGGTCTACCCCTTAATCGGGAATGCAGGCGGACAACAGGTCTACCCCTTAATCGGGAATGCAGGCGGACAACAGGTCTACCCCTTAAGCGGGAATGCCGGCGGACACCAGGTCTACCCCTTAAGCGGGAATGCAGGCGGACAACAGGTCTACCCCTTAAGCGGGAATGCCGGCGGACAACAGGTCTACCCCTTAAGCGGGAATGCAGGCGGACACCAGGTCTACCCCTTAATCGGGAATGCAGGCGGACAACAGGTCTACCCCTTAAGCGGGAATGCAGGCGGACAACAGGTCTACCCCTTAAGCGGGAATGCCGGCGGACAACAGGTCTACCCCTTAATCGGGAATGCAGGCGGACAACAGGTCTACCCCTTAGCCGGAATGCCGGCGGACACCAGGTCTACCCCTTAATCGGGAATGCAGGCGGACAACAGGTCTACCCCTTAAGCGGGAATGCCGGCGGACAACAGGTCTACCCCTTAATCGGGAATGCAGGCGGACAACAGGTCTACCCCTTAAGCGGGAATGCCGGCGGACACCAGGTCTACCCCTTAATCGGGAATGCAGGCGGACAACAGGTCTACCCCTTAATCGGGAATGCAGGCGGACACCAGGTCTACCCCTTAATCGGGAATGCAGGCGGACAACAGGTCTACCCCTTAAGCGGGAATGCAGGCGGACAACAGGTCTACCCCTTAATCGGGAATGCCGGCGGACACCAGGTCTACCCCTTAATCGGGAATGCAGGCGGACAACAGGTCTACCCCTTAAGCGGGAATGCCGGCGGACACCAGGTCTACCCCTTAAGCGGGAATGCAGGCGGACACCAGGTCTACCCCTTAATCGGGAATGCAGGCGGACAACAGGTCTACCCCTTAAGCGGGAATGCAGGCGGACAACAGGTCTACCCCTTAAGCGGGAATGCCGGCGGACACCAGGTCTACCCCTTAATCGGGAATGCAGGCGGACAACAGGTCTACCCCTTAATCGGGAATGCCGGCGGACAACAGGTCTACCCCTTAATCGGGAATGCCGGCGGACACCAGGTCTACCCCTTAATCGGGAATGCAGGCGGACAACAGGTCTACCCCTTAAGCGGGAATGCAGGCGGACAACAGGTCTACCCCTTAAGCGGGAATGCAGGCGGACAACAGGTCTACCCCTTAATCGGGAATGCAGGCGGACAACAGGTCTACCCCTTAAGCGGGAATGCCGGCGGACACCAGGTCTACCCCTTAAGCGGGAATGCAGGCGGACAACAGGTCTACCCCTTAATCGGGAATGCCAGGCGGACACCAGGTCTACCCCTTAAGCGGGAATGCAGGCGGACAACAGGTCTACCCCTTAATCGGGAATGCCGGCGGACAACAGGTCTACCCCTTAAGCGGGAATGCAGGCGGACAACAGGTCTACCCCTTAAGCGGGAATGCCAGGCGGACACCAGGTCTACCCCTTAAGCGGGAATGCAGGCGGACAACAGGTCTACCCCTTAAGCGGGAATGCCGGCGGACACCAGGTCTACCCCTTAATCGGGAATGCAGGCGGACAACAGGTCTACCCCTTAAGCGGGAATGCCGGCGGACACCAGGTCTACCCCTTAATCGGGAATGCAGGCGGACAACAGGTCTACCCCTTAAGCGGGAATGCCGGCGGACACCAGGTCTACCCCTTAAGCGGGAATGCAGGCGGACAACAGGTCTACCCCTTAAGCGGGAATGCCGGCGGACACCAGGTCTACCCCTTAAGCGGGAATGCCGGCGGACACCAGGTCTACCCCTTAATCGGGAATGCAGGCGGACAACAGGTCTACCCCTTAAGCGGGAATGCCGGCGGACACCAGGTCTACCCCTTAATCGGGAATGCAGGCGGACAACAGGTCTACCCCTTAATCGGGAATGCAGGCGGACAACAGGTCTACCCCTTAAGCGGGAATGCAGGCGGACACCAGGTCTACCCCTTAAGCGGGAATGCAGGCGGACAACAGGTCTACCCCTTAATCGGGAATGCCGGCGGACACCAGGTCTACCCCTTAAGCGGGAATGCAGGCGGACACCAGGTCTACCCCTTAATCGGGAATGCAGGCGGACAACAGGTCTACCCCTTAATCGGGAATGCAGGCGGACAACAGGTCTACCCCTTAAGCGGGAATGCCGGCGGACACCAGGTCTACCCCTTAAGCGGGAATGCAGGCGGACAACAGGTCTACCCCTTAGCCGGGAATGCCGGCGGACACCAGGTCTACCCCTTAATCGGGAATGCAGGCGGACAACAGGTCTACCCCTTAAGCGGGAATGCAGGCGGACAACAGGTCTACCCCTTAATCGGGAATGCAGGCGGACAACAGGTCTACCCCTTAAGCGGGAATGCCGGCGGACACCAGGTCTACCCCTTAATCGGGAATGCAGGCGGACAACAGGTCTACCCCTTAATCGGGAATGCCGGCGGACACCAGGTCTACCCCTTAAGCGGGAATGCAGGCGGACAACAGGTCTACCCCTTAAGCGGGAATGCCGGCGGACACCAGGTCTACCCCTTAAGCGGGAATGCAGGCGGACAACAGGTCTACCCCTTAATCGGGAATGCAGGCGGACAACAGGTCTACCCCTTAATCGGGAATGCAGGCGGACAACAGGTCTACCCCTTAAGCGGGAATGCAGGCGGACACCAGGTCTACCCCTTAATCGGGAATGCAGGCGGACAACAGGTCTACCCCTTAAGCGGGAATGCCGGCGGACACCAGGTCTACCCCTTAAGCGGGAATGCAGGCGGACAACAGGTCTACCCCTTAAGCGGGAATGCAGGCGGACACCAGGTCTACCCCTTAAGCGGGAATGCAGGCGGACACCAGGTCTACCCCTTAATCGGGAATGCAGGCGGACACCAGGTCTACCCCTTAATCGGGAATGCAGGCGGACAACAGGTCTACCCCTTAATCGGGAATGCCGGCGGACACCAGGTCTACCCCTTAAGCGGGAATGCAGGCGGACAACAGGTCTACCCCTTAAGCGGGAATGCCGGCGGACACCAGGTCTACCCCTTAAGCGGGAATGCAGGCGGACACCAGGTCTACCCCTTAATCGGGAATGCAGGCGGACAACAGGTCTACCCCTTAAGCGGGAATGCCGGCGGACACCAGGTCTACCCCTTAATCGGGAATGCAGGCGGACACCAGGTCTACCCCTTAATCGGGAATGCAGGCGGACAACAGGTCTACCCCTTAAGCGGGAATGCAGGCGGACAACAGGTCTACCCCTTAAGCGGGAATGCCGGCGGACAACAGGTCTACCCCTTAATCGGGAATGCAGGCGGACAACAGGTCTACCCCTTAATCGGGAATGCAGGCGGACAACAGGTCTACCCCTTAAGCGGGAATGCAGGCGGACAACAGGTCTACCCCTTAATCGGGAATGCAGGCGGACAACAGGTCTACCCCTTAAGCGGGAATGCAGGCGGACAACAGGTCTACCCCTTAAGCGGGAATGCAGGCGGACAACAGGTCTACCCCTTAATCGGGAATGCAGGCGGACAACAGGTCTACCCCTTAATCGGGAATGCAGGCGGACAACAGGTCTACCCCTTAATCGGGAATGCCGGCGGACACCAGGTCTACCCCTTAATCGGGAATGCAGGCGGACAACAGGTCTACCCCTTAATCGGGAATGCAGGCGGACAACAGGTCTACCCCTTAAGCGGGAATGCCGGCGGACACCAGGTCTACCCCTTAAGCGGGAATGCAGGCGGACACCAGGTCTACCCCTTAATCGGGAATGCAGGCGGACAACAGGTCTACCCCTTAATCGGGAATGCAGGCGGACAACAGGTCTACCCCTTAAGCGGGAATGCCGGCGGACACCAGGTCTACCCCTTAAGCGGGAATGCAGGCGGACAACAGGTCTACCCCTTAAGCGGGAATGCCGGCGGACACCAGGTCTACCCCTTAAGCGGGAATGCAGGCGGACAACAGGTCTACCCCTTAATCGGGAATGCAGGCGGACAACAGGTCTACCCCTTAATCGGGAATGCAGGCGGACAACAGGTCTACCCCTTAAGCGGGAATGCCGGCGGACAACAGGTCTACCCCTTAATCGGGAATGCAGGCGGACAACAGGTCTACCCCTTAAGCGGGAATGCCGGCGGACACCAGGTCTACCCCTTAAGCGGGAATGCAGGCGGACAACAGGTCTACCCCTTAAGCGGGAATGCCGGCGGACACCAGGTCTACCCCTTAAGCGGGAATGCAGGCGGACAACAGGTCTACCCCTTAAGCGGGAATGCCGGCGGACACCAGGTCTACCCCTTAATCGGGAATGCAGGCGGACAACAGGTCTACCCCTTAAGCGGGAATGCCGGCGGACACCAGGTCTACCCCTTAATCGGGAATGCAGGCGGACAACAGGTCTACCCCTTAAGCGGGAATGCAGGCGGACAACAGGTCTACCCCTTAAGCGGGAATGCCGGCGGACAACAGGTCTACCCCTTAATCGGGAATGCAGGCGGACAACAGGTCTACCCCTTAATCGGGAATGCCGGCGGACACCAGGTCTACCCCTTAAGCGGGAATGCAGGCGGACAACAGGTCTACCCCTTAAGCGGGAATGCCGGCGGACACCAGGTCTACCCCTTAATCGGGAATGCAGGCGGACAACAGGTCTACCCCTTAAGCGGGAATGCCGGCGGACAACAGGTCTACCCCTTAATCGGGAATGCAGGCGGACAACAGGTCTACCCCTTAAGCGGGAATGCCGGCGGACAACAGGTCTACCCCTTAAGCGGGAATGCCGGCGGACACCAGGTCTACCCCTTAATCGGGAATGCAGGCGGACAACAGGTCTACCCCTTAATCGGGAATGCAGGCGGACAACAGGTCTACCCCTTAAGCGGGAATGCAGGCGGACACCAGGTCTACCCCTTAATCGGGAATGCAGGCGGACAACAGGTCTACCCCTTAAGCGGGAATGCCGGCGGACACCAGGTCTACCCCTTAAGCGGAATGCAGGCGACAACAGGTCTACCCTTAATCGGAATGCCGGCGGACACCAGGTCTACCCCTTAAGCGGGAATGCAGGCGGACAACAGGTCTACCCCTTAATCGGGAATGCAGGCGGACAACAGGTCTACCCCTTAAGCGGGAATGCAGGCGGACAACAGGTCTACCCCTTAAGCGGGAATGCCGGCGGACACCAGGTCTACCCCTTAAGCGGGAATGCAGGCGGACAACAGGTCTACCCCTTAAGCGGGAATGCAGGCGGACAACAGGTCTACCCCTTAATCGGGAATGCAGGCGGACAACAGGTCTACCCCTTAAGCGGGAATGCCGGCGGACACCAGGTCTACCCCTTAATCGGGAATGCAGGCGGACAACAGGTCTACCCCTTAAGCGGGAATGCCGGCGGACACCAGGTCTACCCCTTAAGCGGGAATGCAGGCGGACAACAGGTCTACCCCTTAATCGGGAATGCCGGCGGACACCAGGTCTACCCCTTAAGCGGGAATGCAGGCGGACACCAGGTCTACCCCTTAATCGGGAATGCAGGCGGACAACAGGTCTACCCCTTAAGCGGGAATGCAGGCGGACACCAGGTCTACCCCTTAATCGGGAATGCAGGCGGACAACAGGTCTACCCCTTAATCGGGAATGCAGGCGGACAACAGGTCTACCCCTTAAGCGGGAATGCAGGCGGACAACAGGTCTACCCCTTAATCGGGAATGCAGGCGGACAACAGGTCTACCCCTTAAGCGGGAATGCCAGGCGGACACCAGGTCTACCCCTTAAGCGGGAATGCCGGCGGACACCAGGTCTACCCCTTAATCGGGAATGCAGGCGGACAACAGGTCTACCCCTTAATCGGGAATGCCGGCGGACAACAGGTCTACCCCTTAAGCGGGAATGCAGGCGGACAACAGGTCTACCCCTTAAGCGGGAATGCAGGCGGACAACAGGTCTACCCCTTAAGCGGGAATGCAGGCGGACACCAGGTCTACCCCTTAATCGGGAATGCAGGCGGACAACAGGTCTACCCCTTAATCGGGAATGCAGGCGGACAACAGGTCTACCCCTTAAGCGGGAATGCCGGCGGACAACAGGTCTACCCCTTAATCGGGAATGCAGGCGGACAACAGGTCTACCCCTTAAGCGGGAATGCCGGCGGACACCAGGTCTACCCCTTAATCGGGAATGCAGGCGGACAACAGGTCTACCCCTTAAGCGGGAATGCCGGCGGACACCAGGTCTACCCCTTAAGCCGGAATGCAGGCGGACAACAGGTCTACCCCTTAATCGGGAATGCAGGCGGACAACAGGTCTACCCCTTAATCGGGAATGCCGGCGGACACCAGGTCTACCCCTTAAGCGGGAATGCCGGCGGACACCAGGTCTACCCCTTAATCGGGAATGCAGGCGGACAACAGGTCTACCCCTTAAGCGGGAATGCCGGCGGACACCAGGTCTACCCCTTAAGCGGGAATGCAGGCGGACAACAGGTCTACCCCTTAAGCGGGAATGCCGGCGGACAACAGGTCTACCCCTTAATCGGGAATGCAGGCGGACAACAGGTCTACCCCTTAAGCGGGAATGCAGGCGGACACCAGGTCTACCCCTTAATCGGGAATGCAGGCGGACAACAGGTCTACCCCTTAAGCGGGAATGCCGGCGGACACCAGGTCTACCCCTTAATCGGGAATGCAGGCGGACAACAGGTCTACCCCTTAAGCGGGAATGCCGGCGGACAACAGGTCTACCCCTTAAGCGGGAATGCAGGCGGACACCAGGTCTACCCCTTAATCGGGAATGCAGGCGGACAACAGGTCTACCCCTTAAGCGGGAATGCCGGCGGACACCAGGTCTACCCCTTAAGCGGGAATGCAGGCGGACACCAGGTCTACCCCTTAATCGGGAATGCAGGCGGACAACAGGTCTACCCCTTAAGCGGGAATGCAGGCGGACAACAGGTCTACCCCTTAAGCGGGAATGCAGGCGGACAACAGGTCTACCCCTTAATCGGGAATGCAGGCGGACAACAGGTCTACCCCTTAATCGGGAATGCAGGCGGACAACAGGTCTACCCCTTAATCGGGAATGCAGGCGGACAACAGGTCTACCCCTTAAGCGGGAATGCAGGCGGACAACAGGTCTACCCCTTAGCCGGAATGCAGGCGGACAACAGGTCTACCCCTTAAGCGGGAATGCAGGCGGACAACAGGTCTACCCCTTAAGCGGGAATGCAGGCGGACACCAGGTCTACCCCTTAATCGGGAATGCAGGCGGACAACAGGTCTACCCCTTAAGCGGGAATGCCAGGCGGACACCAGGTCTACCCCTTAATCGGAATGCCGGCGGACACCAGGTCTACCCCTTAATCGGGAATGCAGGCGGACAACAGGTCTACCCCTTAATCGGGAATGCAGGCGGACAACAGGTCTACCCCTTAAGCGGGAATGCCGGCGGACAACAGGTCTACCCCTTAAGCGGGAATGCAGGCGGACAACAGGTCTACCCCTTAATCGGGAATGCCGGCGGACACCAGGTCTACCCCTTAATCGGGAATGCAGGCGGACAACAGGTCTACCCCTTAATCGGGAATGCAGGCGGACAACAGGTCTACCCCTTAAGCGGGAATGCCGGCGGACACCAGGTCTACCCCTTAAGCGGGAATGCAGGCGGACAACAGGTCTACCCCTTAATCGGGAATGCAGGCGGACAACAGGTCTACCCCTTAAGCGGGAATGCAGGCGGACAACAGGTCTACCCCTTAAGCGGGAATGCCGGCGGACACCAGGTCTACCCCTTAAGCGGGAATGCAGGCGGACAACAGGTCTACCCCTTAAGCGGGAATGCCGGCGGACACCAGGTCTACCCCTTAATCGGGAATGCAGGCGGACAACAGGTCTACCCCTTAAGCGGGAATGCCGGCGGACACCAGGTCTACCCCTTAATCGGGAATGCAGGCGGACAACAGGTCTACCCCTTAAGCGGGAATGCCGGCGGACACCAGGTCTACCCCTTAAGCGGGAATGCAGGCGGACAACAGGTCTACCCCTTAATCGGGAATGCAGGCGGACAACAGGTCTACCCCTTAAGCGGGAATGCCGGCGGACACCAGGTCTACCCCTTAATCGGGAATGCAGGCGGACAACAGGTCTACCCCTTAAGCGGGAATGCCGGCGGACACCAGGTCTACCCCTTAAGCGGGAATGCCGGCGGACACCAGGTCTACCCCTTAATCGGGAATGCAGGCGGACAACAGGTCTACCCCTTAATCGGGAATGCAGGCGGACAACAGGTCTACCCCTTAAGCGGGAATGCCAGGCGGACACCAGGTCTACCCCTTAATCGGGAATGCAGGCGGACAACAGGTCTACCCCTTAAGCGGGAATGCCGGCGGACACCAGGTCTACCCCTTAAGCGGGAATGCAGGCGGACAACAGGTCTACCCCTTAATCGGGAATGCAGGCGGACAACAGGTCTACCCCTTAATCGGGAATGCAGGCGGACAACAGGTCTACCCCTTAAGCGGGAATGCCGGCGGACACCAGGTCTACCCCTTAATCGGGAATGCAGGCGGACAACAGGTCTACCCCTTAGCGGGAATGCCGGCGGACACCAGGTCTACCCCTTAAGCGGGAATGCAGGCGGACAACAGGTCTACCCCTTAAGCGGGAATGCCGGCGGACACCAGGTCTACCCCTTAATCGGGAATGCAGGCGGACAACAGGTCTACCCCTTAAGCGGGAATGCCGGCGGACACCAGGTCTACCCCTTAATCGGGAATGCAGGCGGACAACAGGTCTACCCCTTAAGCGGGAATGCCGGCGGACACCAGGTCTACCCCTTAATCGGGAATGCAGGCGGACAACAGGTCTACCCCTTAAGCGGGAATGCAGGCGGACAACAGGTCTACCCCTTAATCGGGAATGCCGGCGGACACCAGGTCTACCCCTTAATCGGGAATGCAGGCGGACAACAGGTCTACCCCTTAAGCGGGAATGCCGGCGGACACCAGGTCTACCCCTTAATCGGGAATGCAGGCGGACAACAGGTCTACCCCTTAAGCGGGAATGCCGGCGGACACCAGGTCTACCCCTTAAGCGGGAATGCAGGCGGACAACAGGTCTACCCCTTAAGCGGGAATGCCGGCGGACAACAGGTCTACCCCTTAATCGGGAATGCAGGCGGACAACAGGTCTACCCCTTAAGCGGGAATGCCAGGCGGACACCAGGTCTACCCCTTAATCGGGAATGCAGGCGGACAACAGGTCTACCCCTTAAGCGGGAATGCCGGCGGACACCAGGTCTACCCCTTAATCGGGAATGCAGGCGGACAACAGGTCTACCCCTTAATCGGGAATGCAGGCGGACAACAGGTCTACCCCTTAATCGGGAATGCCGGCGGACACCAGGTCTACCCCTTAATCGGGAATGCAGGCGGACAACAGGTCTACCCCTTAATCGGGAATGCCGGCGGACACCAGGTCTACCCCTTAAGCGGGAATGCAGGCGGACAACAGGTCTACCCCTTAAGCGGGAATGCCGGCGGACACCAGGTCTACCCCTTAATCGGGAATGCAGGCGGACAACAGGTCTACCCCTTAAGCGGGAATGCCGGCGGACACCAGGTCTACCCCTTAATCGGGAATGCAGGCGGACAACAGGTCTACCCCTTAAGCGGGAATGCCGGCGGACAACAGGTCTACCCCTTAAGCTGGAATGCCAGGCGGACACCAGGTCTACCCCTTAATCGGGAATGCAGGCGGACAACAGGTCTACCCCTTAAGCGGGAATGCAGGCGGACAACAGGTCTACCCCTTAAGCGGGAATGCAGGCGGACAACAGGTCTACCCCTTAATCGGGAATGCAGGCGGACAACAGGTCTACCCCTTAAGCGGGAATGCCGGCGGACACCAGGTCTACCCCTTAATCGGGAATGCAGGCGGACAACAGGTCTACCCCTTAAGCGGGAATGCCGGCGGACACCAGGTCTACCCCTTAAGCGGGAATGCAGGCGGACAACAGGTCTACCCCTTAATCGGGAATGCAGGCGGACAACAGGTCTACCCCTTAAGCGGGAATGCAGGCGGACAACAGGTCTACCCCTTAAGCGGGAATGCCGGCGGACACCAGGTCTACCCCTTAATCGGGAATGCAGGCGGACAACAGGTCTACCCCTTAAGCGGGAATGCCGGCGGACACCAGGTCTACCCCTTAATCGGGAATGCAGGCGGACAACAGGTCTACCCCTTAAGCGGGAATGCCGGCGGACACCAGGTCTACCCCTTAATCGGGAATGCAGGCGGACAACAGGTCTACCCCTTAAGCGGGAATGCCGGCGGACACCAGGTCTACCCCTTAATCGGGAATGCAGGCGGACAACAGGTCTACCCCTTAATCGGGAATGCAGGCGGACAACAGGTCTACCCCTTAAGCGGGAATGCCGGCGGACACCAGGTCTACCCCTTAATCGGGAATGCAGGCGGACAACAGGTCTACCCCTTAAGCGGGAATGCCGGCGGACACCAGGTCTACCCCTTAAGCGGGAATGCCGGCGGACACCAGGTCTACCCCTTAATCGGGAATGCAGGCGGACAACAGGTCTACCCCTTAATCGGGAATGCAGGCGGACAACAGGTCTACCCCTTAAGCGGGAATGCCGGCGGACACCAGGTCTACCCCTTAAGCGGGAATGCAGGCGGACAACAGGTCTACCCCTTAAGCGGGAATGCCGGCGGACACCAGGTCTACCCCTTAAGCGGGAATGCAGGCGGACAACAGGTCTACCCCTTAATCGGAATGCAGGCGGACAACAGGTCTACCCCTTAATCGGGAATGCAGGCGGACAACAGGTCTACCCCTTAAGCGGGAATGCCGGCGGACACCAGGTCTACCCCTTAATCGGGAATGCAGGCGGACAACAGGTCTACCCCTTAAGCGGGAATGCCAGGCGGACACCAGGTCTACCCCTTAATCGGGAATGCAGGCGGACAACAGGTCTACCCCTTAAGCGGGAATGCCGGCGGACACCAGGTCTACCCCTTAAGCGGGAATGCAGGCGGACAACAGGTCTACCCCTTAAGCGGGAATGCCGGCGGACACCAGGTCTACCCCTTAATCGGGAATGCAGGCGGACAACAGGTCTACCCCTTAAGCGGGAATGCCGGCGGACACCAGGTCTACCCCTTAATCGGGAATGCAGGCGGACAACAGGTCTACCCCTTAAGCGGGAATGCAGGCGGACAACAGGTCTACCCCTTAAGCGGGAATGCCGGGCGGACACCAGGTCTACCCCTTAATCGGGAATGCAGGCGGACAACAGGTCTACCCCTTAATCGGGAATGCCGGCGGACACCAGGTCTACCCCTTAAGCGGGAATGCAGGCGGACACCAGGTCTACCCCTTAAGCGGGAATGCCGGCGGACACCAGGTCTACCCCTTAATCGGGAATGCAGGCGGACAACAGGTCTACCCCTTAAGCGGGAATGCCGGCGGACACCAGGTCTACCCCTTAATCGGGAATGCAGGCGGACAACAGGTCTACCCCTTAAGCGGGAATGCCGGCGGACAACAGGTCTACCCCTTAAGCGGGAATGCAGGCGGACAACAGGTCTACCCCTTAATCGGGAATGCAGGCGGACAACAGGTCTACCCCTTAATCGGGAATGCAGGCGGACAACAGGTCTACCCCTTAAGCGGGAATGCAGGCGGACACCAGGTCTACCCCTTAATCGGGAATGCAGGCGGACAACAGGTCTACCCCTTAAGCGGGAATGCCAGGCGGACACCAGGTCTACCCCTTAAGCGGGAATGCAGGCGGACAACAGGTCTACCCCTTAATCGGGAATGCCGGCGGACACCAGGTCTACCCCTTAAGCGGGAATGCAGGCGGACAACAGGTCTACCCCTTAATCGGGAATGCAGGCGGACAACAGGTCTACCCCTTAAGCGGGAATGCAGGCGGACAACAGGTCTACCCCTTAAGCGGGAATGCCAGGCGGACACCAGGTCTACCCCTTAAGCGGGAATGCAGGCGGACAACAGGTCTACCCCTTAAGCGGGAATGCCGGCGGACACCAGGTCTACCCCTTAATCGGGAATGCAGGCGGACAACAGGTCTACCCCTTAAGCGGGAATGCCGGCGGACACCAGGTCTACCCCTTAATCGGGAATGCAGGCGGACAACAGGTCTACCCCTTAAGCGGGAATGCCGGCGGACAACAGGTCTACCCCTTAAGCGGGAATGCAGGCGGACAACAGGTCTACCCCTTAAGCGGGAATGCCGGCGGACACCAGGTCTACCCCTTAAGCGGGAATGCAGGCGGACACCAGGTCTACCCCTTAATCGGGAATGCAGGCGGACAACAGGTCTACCCCTTAATCGGGAATGCCGGCGGACACCAGGTCTACCCCTTAATCGGGAATGCAGGCGGACAACAGGTCTACCCCTTAATCGGGAATGCAGGCGGACAACAGGTCTACCCCTTAAGCGGGAATGCAGGCGGACACCAGGTCTACCCCTTAATCGGGAATGCAGGCGGACAACAGGTCTACCCCTTAAGCGGGAATGCCAGGCGGACACCAGGTCTACCCCTTAAGCGGGAATGCAGGCGGACACCAGGTCTACCCCTTAATCGGGAATGCAGGCGGACAACAGGTCTACCCCTTAATCGGGAATGCAGGCGGACAACAGGTCTACCCCTTAAGCGGAATGCCGGCGGACAACAGGTCTACCCCTTAAGCGGGAATGCAGGCGGACAACAGGTCTACCCCTTAAGCGGGAATGCCGGCGGACACCAGGTCTACCCCTTAAGCGGGAATGCAGGCGGACAACAGGTCTACCCCTTAATCGGGAATGCAGGCGGACAACAGGTCTACCCCTTAATCGGGAATGCAGGCGGACAACAGGTCTACCCCTTAAGCTGGAATGCCGGGCGGACACCAGGTCTACCCCTTAATCGGGAATGCAGGCGGACAACAGGTCTACCCCTTAAGCGGGAATGCCGGCGGACACCAGGTCTACCCCTTAAGCGGGAATGCAGGCGGACAACAGGTCTACCCCTTAAGCGGGAATGCCGGCGGACACCAGGTCTACCCCTTAATCGGGAATGCAGGCGGACAACAGGTCTACCCCTTAAGCGGGAATGCCGGCGGACACCAGGTCTACCCCTTAATCGGGAATGCAGGCGGACAACAGGTCTACCCCTTAAGCGGGAATGCCGGCGGACACCAGGTCTACCCCTTAATCGGGAATGCAGGCGGACAACAGGTCTACCCCTTAAGCGGGAATGCAGGCGGACAACAGGTCTACCCCTTAATCGGGAATGCAGGCGGACACCAGGTCTACCCCTTAATCGGGAATGCAGGCGGACAACAGGTCTACCCCTTAATCGGGAATGCCGGCGGACACCAGGTCTACCCCTTAAGCGGGAATGCAGGCGGACAACAGGTCTACCCCTTAAGCGGGAATGCCGGGCGGACACCAGGTCTACCCCTTAATCGGGAATGCAGGCGGACAACAGGTCTACCCCTTAAGCGGGAATGCCGGGCGGACACCAGGTCTACCCCTTAATCGGGAATGCAGGCGGACAACAGGTCTACCCCTTAAGCGGGAATGCCGGCGGACACCAGGTCTACCCCTTAAGCGGGAATGCAGGCGGACAACAGGTCTACCCCTTAATCGGGAATGCAGGCGGACAACAGGTCTACCCCTTAATCGGGAATGCAGGCGGACAACAGGTCTACCCCTTAAGCGGGAATGCAGGCGGACACCAGGTCTACCCCTTAATCGGGAATGCAGGCGGACAACAGGTCTACCCCTTAAGCGGGAATGCCGGCGGACACCAGGTCTACCCCTTAAGCGGGAATGCAGGCGGACAACAGGTCTACCCCTTAAGCGGGAATGCAGGCGGACAACAGGTCTACCCCTTAATCGGGAATGCAGGCGGACAACAGGTCTACCCCTTAAGCGGGAATGCAGGCGGACAACAGGTCTACCCCTTAAGCGGGAATGCAGGCGGACAACAGGTCTACCCCTTAAGCGGGAATGCCGGCGGACACCAGGTCTACCCCTTAATCGGGAATGCAGGCGGACAACAGGTCTACCCCTTAAGCGGGAATGCCGGCGGACACCAGGTCTACCCCTTAACTCGGAATGCAGGCGGACAACAGGTCTACCCCTTAAGCGGGAATGCAGGCGGACACCAGGTCTACCCCTTAATCGGGAATGCAGGCGGACAACAGGTCTACCCCTTAAGCGGGAATGCCGGCGGACACCAGGTCTACCCCTTAATCGGGAATGCAGGCGGACAACAGGTCTACCCCTTAAGCGGGAATGCCGGCGGACACCAGGTCTACCCCTTAATCGGGAATGCAGGCGGACAACAGGTCTACCCCTTAAGCGGGAATGCCGGCGGACACCAGGTCTACCCCTTAATCGGGAATGCAGGCGGACAACAGGTCTACCCCTTAAGCGGGAATGCCGGCGGACACCAGGTCTACCCCTTAATCGGGAATGCAGGCGGACAACAGGTCTACCCCTTAAGCGGGAATGCCAGGCGGACACCAGGTCTACCCCTTAAGCGGGAATGCAGGCGGACAACAGGTCTACCCCTTAATCGGGAATGCAGGCGGACAACAGGTCTACCCCTTAAGCGGGAATGCCGGGCGGACACCAGGTCTACCCCTTAAGCGGGAATGCCGGCGGACACCAGGTCTACCCCTTAATCGGGAATGCAGGCGGACAACAGGTCTACCCCTTAAGCGGGAATGCCGGCGGACACCAGGTCTACCCCTTAATCGGGAATGCAGGCGGACAACAGGTCTACCCCTTAAGCGGGAATGCAGGCGGACAACAGGTCTACCCCTTAATCGGGAATGCCAGGCGGACAACAGGTCTACCCCTTAAGCGGGAATGCAGGCGGACACCAGGTCTACCCCTTAATCGGGAATGCAGGCGGACAACAGGTCTACCCCTTAAGCGGGAATGCCGGCGGACACCAGGTCTACCCCTTAATCGGGAATGCAGGCGGACAACAGGTCTACCCCTTAAGCGGGAATGCCGGCGGACAACAGGTCTACCCCTTAAGCGGGAATGCCGGCGGACACCAGGTCTACCCCTTAATCGGGAATGCAGGCGGACAACAGGTCTACCCCTTAAGCGGGAATGCCGGCGGACACCAGGTCTACCCCTTAACTCGGGAATGCAGGCGGACACCAGGTCTACCCCTTAATCGGGAATGCAGGCGGACAACAGGTCTACCCCTTAAGCGGGAATGCCGGCGGACAACAGGTCTACCCCTTAAGCGGGAATGCCAGGCGGACACCAGGTCTACCCCTTTAATCGGGAATGCAGGCGGACAACAGGTCTACCCCTTAATCGGGAATGCAGGCGGACAACAGGTCTACCCCTTAATCGGGAATGCAGGCGGACAACAGGTCTACCCCTTAAGCGGGAATGCAGGCGGACAACAGGTCTACCCCTTAAGCGGGAATGCCGGCGGACAACAGGTCTACCCCTTAATCGGGAATGCAGGCGGACAACAGGTCTACCCCTTAACCGGGAATGCAGGCGGACACCAGGTCTACCCCTTAATCGGGAATGCAGGCGGACAACAGGTCTACCCCTTAAGCGGGAATGCAGGCGGACAACAGGTCTACCCCTTAAGCGGGAATGCCGGCGGACACCAGGTCTACCCCTTAATCGGGAATGCAGGCGGACAACAGGTCTACCCCTTAATCGGGAATGCAGGCGGACAACAGGTCTACCCCTTAAGCGGGAATGCCGGCGGACAACAGGTCTACCCCTTAAGCGGGAATGCAGGCGGACAACAGGTCTACCCCTTAAGCGGGAATGCCGGCGGACACCAGGTCTACCCCTTAAGCGGGAATGCAGGCGGACAACAGGTCTACCCCTTAATCGGGAATGCAGGCGGACAACAGGTCTACCCCTTAAGCGGGAATGCCGGCGGACACCAGGTCTACCCCTTAATCGGGAATGCAGGCGGACAACAGGTCTACCCCTTTGCCGGAATGCCGGCGGACACCAGGTCTACCCCTTAATCGGGAATGCAGGCGGACAACAGGTCTACCCCTTAAGCGGGAATGCCGGCGGACACCAGGTCTACCCCTTAAGCGGGAATGCAGGCGGACAACAGGTCTACCCCTTAATCGGGAATGCAGGCGGACAACAGGTCTACCCCTTAACTCGGAATGCCGGGCGGACAACAGGTCTACCCCTTAAGCGGGAATGCCGGCGGACACCAGGTCTACCCCTTAATCGGGAATGCAGGCGGACAACAGGTCTACCCCTTAAGCGGGAATGCCGGCGGACACCAGGTCTACCCCTTAACCGGAATGCAGGCGGACAACAGGTCTACCCCTTAAGCGGGAATGCCGGCGGACACCAGGTCTACCCCTTAATCGGGAATGCAGGCGGACAACAGGTCTACCCCTTAAGCGGGAATGCCGGCGGACACCAGGTCTACCCCTTAATCGGGAATGCAGGCGGACAACAGGTCTACCCCTTAAGCGGGAATGCCGGCGGACACCAGGTCTACCCCTTAATCGGGAATGCAGGCGGACAACAGGTCTACCCCTTAAGCGGGAATGCCAGGCGGACACCAGGTCTACCCCTTAAGCGGGAATGCAGGCGGACACCAGGTCTACCCCTTAATCGGGAATGCAGGCGGACAACAGGTCTACCCCTTAAGCGGGAATGCCGGGCGGACACCAGGTCTACCCCTTAATCGGGAATGCAGGCGGACAACAGGTCTACCCCCTTAATCGGGAATGCAGGCGGACAACAGGTCTACCCCTTAAGCGGGAATGCAGGCGGACAACAGGTCTACCCCTTAAGCTGGAATGCCGGCGGACACCAGGTCTACCCCTTAACGTCGGGAATGCAGGCGGACAACAGGTCTACCCCTTAATCGGGAATGCAGGCGGACAACAGGTCTACCCCTTAATCGGGAATGCAGGCGGACAACAGGTCTACCCCTTAAGCGGGAATGCAGGCGGACAACAGGTCTACCCCTTAAGCGGGAATGCCAGGCGGACAACAGGTCTACCCCTTAAGCGGGAATGCAGGCGGACAACAGGTCTACCCCTTAGCCGGAATGCCGGCGGACACCAGGTCTACCCCTTAATCGGGAATGCAGGCGGACAACAGGTCTACCCCTTAAGCGGGAATGCCGGCGGACACCAGGTCTACCCCTTAAGCGGGAATGCAGGCGGACACCAGGTCTACCCCTTAATCGGGAATGCAGGCGGACAACAGGTCTACCCCTTAATCGGGAATGCCAGGCGGACAACAGGTCTACCCCTTAAGCGGGAATGCAGGCGGACAACAGGTCTACCCCTTAAGCGGGAATGCAGGCGGACAACAGGTCTACCCCTTAGCCGGAATGCCGGCGGACACCAGGTCTACCCCTTAATCGGGAATGCAGGCGGACAACAGGTCTACCCCTTAATCGGGAATGCAGGCGGACAACAGGTCTACCCCTTAATCGGGAATGCCGGCGGACAACAGGTCTACCCCTTAAGCGGGAATGCAGGCGGACACCAGGTCTACCCCTTAAGCGGGAATGCCGGCGGACACCAGGTCTACCCCTTAATCGGGAATGCAGGCGGACAACAGGTCTACCCCTTAAGCGGGAATGCCGGCGGACAACAGGTCTACCCCTTAATCGGGAATGCAGGCGGACAACAGGTCTACCCCTTAATCGGGAATGCAGGCGGACAACAGGTCTACCCCTTAATCGGGAATGCAGGCGGACACCAGGTCTACCCCTTAAGCGGGAATGCAGGCGGACAACAGGTCTACCCCTTAACCGGGAATGCAGGCGGACAACAGGTCTACCCCTTAAGCCGGAATGCCGGCGGACACCAGGTCTACCCCTTAAGCGGGAATGCAGGCGGACAACAGGTCTACCCCTTAAGCGGGAATGCCGGCGGACACCAGGTCTACCCCTTAAGCGGGAATGCAGGCGGACAACAGGTCTACCCCTTAATCGGGAATGCAGGCGGACAACAGGTCTACCCCTTAAGCGGGAATGCCAGGCGGACAACAGGTCTACCCCTTAAGCGGGAATGCCAGGCGGACACCAGGTCTACCCCTTAAGCGGGAATGCAGGCGGACACCAGGTCTACCCCTTAATCGGGAATGCAGGCGGACAACAGGTCTACCCCTTAAGCGGGAATGCCGGCGGACACCAGGTCTACCCCTTAATCGGGAATGCCGGCGGACAACAGGTCTACCCCTTAATCGGGAATGCAGGCGGACAACAGGTCTACCCCTTAAGCGGGAATGCCGGCGGACACCAGGTCTACCCCTTAATCGGAATGCAGGCGGACAACAGGTCTACCCCGCTGGCTGGGTAGACCTGGTGTCCTCGGAAGTGCGCTAAGGGTCGCTGTTTTCGGCTGCCTCCGGCTGCCTCATCGTAGGAGGCGGCGTGCTCCGCTGCGCCACCCCCGGTCACCTAGGCTTCGCTCTCTTGTGCTCGCCGGCCTCCTGGGCCCCGCTTGTCCGTATCATGGGAGACAGGGTTACGGGCGGTCTCCCCGCAGGCTGTGCAGTGCCTGTGTCCGAGGGCGGAAAAGGGCGACGCGCTGGGCGGTCGTGGCCGCCCAGGAACCGTATCGCCAATGCACGGCAAGGACTCTCCCGTGGCCTTGTCCGGCATTCCCGTAACCCCCAGTTGACTGGAGACAGGTGGAGGCGAGGCGAGCTGCTCCTCGGCCCGGGCCAGGCGAGGCGGGAGGCGCGAGGGCGAGAGAAGCCGCCGGCGAATCCCGCTGCGGCCCGGCTGCTGCCGGTTCCGTGGAAAAAGAGTGCAGCGGGCGAGATGCGAGCTGCACCCCCGCCCAGGCGTAGGCGCGGGCCGAAAGAGCGAGCCGCGAGAGAGAAGCCGCGAGCGCGTGTCCCGCTCCGGCCCGGCTGCTGCCGGTTTCGCGAAAGCGAGCGATGCGAAGCTGTGCTCCCCGGCCCAGGCCAGGTGAGGCGGGAGACCCGAGAAGCGAGAGCGAAGCCGCGAGCGCGTGTCCCGCTCCGGCCCGGCTGCTGCCGGTTTCGCGAAAAGCGAGCGATGCGAAGCTGTGCTCCCCGGCCCAGGCCAGGTGAGGCGGGAGACCCGAGAAGCGAGCGAAGCCGCGAGCGCGTGTCCCGCTCCGGCCCGGCTGCTGCCGGTTTCGCGGAAAGCGAGCGATGCGAAGCTGTGCTCCCCGGCCCAGGCCAGGTGAGGCGGGAGACCCGAGAAGCGAGAGCGGCCGCGAGCGCGTGTCCCGCCCCGCCCGGCTGCTGCCGGTTTCGCGAGAAGGGGGAGCCGGGTGCCCGCCGCTTCCTCCGGCGATGGTGGCGGGCGAGGCGGCGGCGCCGTTCTTTTTCCGCCCGGCCTTAAGCCGGGCCGGCCCGCTCTGGCGGGTGCGGCGTTCTTCGCTGCCGGTCCGGTGCGCTTTTACCGCAGCCGGGCTGGACGCCGCCGGGTTGGGTGCTTGAGCCTGCCGAGAGGTAGGTTCCCCGGCCCCTTCCCCCGAGAGCTCCCCCGAGAGCACGGCTCGCTCGGCCGCCGAGGTGGCCGCGCTTCGCTCCCCCGCCTCCCGACCCGCCTTGCCCAGAGAGAGCGCCCGCCTGGGAAGGGCTCGCGGGGCGTGCCGGTGGGCATCCGCCTCGCCTCGGCTCGCCTAAGGGGGGCTCGTGACGGAGTCGCCCCGTGGAGTTTTTGCCGGCCGGGTTGGCGGCACCCCTTCCCCGGGCCGTACGCCGTTGAAAGCATGGTTCCCCTTCCTCGGCCCTAAGCCGGGGACTCGCGTAGCGGGCGGAGTGTTCATTTTAGCGGTGGCGGCCGGTCGCTGTGGTCGGGCTGCGCCAGAGCGGGCCGGAACCCGACAGAGAAGCGAGAGAGAAAAGCCCCCGGCGATGTGGGGCGAGGCGGCGGCGCCGCCCCATCTCCTCCTCGGCTGGTGCGATCCGAGCCACCGTGGCCGGGCGGCCTGTGGGTCTGGCCTGCTGCCCCGGCTGCGTGGCTGCCCGGCGGGCTGGGCTGCGAACGGCTCTGCTTTTTCAGGCGTGGCGGAGTGTGGGGCCGCCCGCCTGTTCCCTTCTTTTTTCTCACGCTGCCTTAAGCCGCGGCACCGAGAAGCGCCGCTGACGACGAAGGGTCGCGGGCCACGAGAAGCGAAGGCCCAGAGAGACGCTGTGTGCTGGCGAGAGAGACCGAGAGATCGCAGGCCGGCGGGCGGATGGGGGTTTTGGGGAGTTGAGTCTCGAGTCTCGCCCCCGCCTCCGGTCCCCCGGGCGCTGGCTCGAGACCGCCGGGCGGGCGGATGGGGTTTTAGGGGAGTTGAGTCTCGAGTCTCGCCCCCGCCCCTCGGCCCCCCGCCGCAGGCCCGTGACTCTCGTGGCTAGCACGGTCGTGGCGACGATAGTGTGCTTTTTGTCTTTTTTCCTCTTTTCGGTTTTCTGTTGTCCCAGGAAGAGTGGCCGCGGGCCTTTGTCTCCGAGCGATCGATGAGGTGGTTCCTCGGGTGGCGCCGGAAAGGGCCCTCGGCTGGTCGGGCACCTCTCCCCCGGGCTTCTCTCTGTCATGGGGGAAGCCTCGGCGGTGCCCCCGCTTCTCGAAAGCAGGGCGGTCTCCTTTCCGATCGGCCACCCCCGTCGTAGGCGAGGTGTCGCCCTCCCGCTGCTTTGGGGGGAGGAACGTGTTTACCGTCCCGGCTGTGTGACGGCCGCGTGGCCCCGCCAGTCCTCAGGTGTCCTTGGAAAAGCGCGCGAGGTGCCGGTGCCGGCTTCGGTCCCCGAGTATCGCCTATGGGTGCCGGCCGCGAGCAGCGCTTGGCGGGCGGTGTGCTCGAGCTCGAGCCGAGAGAAAAGAGAGAGAGCGTGTGGTCCCCCGAGGGAAGACGGAGAGAGAGAAGAGAGAGAAGGGGGATGAGAACCGATGGGGCACGGACGGGGAAAAGAGCCTGCTCGCCACAGCACCGCACCGGCGCTTCCTTGGTGGCGCCGCCGCCTGCTGCAGAGCGAGCCGCCCCGGCCTCGGGCCTGGGTGTCCGGGCCGCGCCCGCCTCGCCGGGTCGCTGTCTCCTCTAGCACGTCCGGTGCTTTTTCGGCCGGCCTCGGGGCGGGTCAGCCCCAGCCGAGCCCCCTGTCCCGCTGCTGCCGCCAGCGCCGCCGTGACTGTCGGAACGCGAGGCCGAAGTCTCGGTAGCCGCGGGCCCCGAGAGAGAGCAGAAGCCGAGAGAAAGAGAGAGAGAAAGAGAGAAAACGGGAAGGAAGGCGAAAAAGGCTCGCGTTGTTGTCCTAAGCGAGAAAGAAGCTGCGAGCGTGTCCTGCTCCTTGCCCGCGGGCGTCGTTGGAAGGGTCGGCCGCCGGGTCGGCCGTGTCGCCGAGGGCGCTCTCCGCCTCCCCGCCGCCCGGCGGGTGGGGGTCGCCCGCGCTGCGGGCGCCGCTCTCGCCCCCAGGCGCCGCTGGCTGCGCTGATGTCGCCGGCCGTCGCTGCCATGCCGCCCCCGCCGGTCGGAGCGTGACGAGAGAGAGAGCGAGAGAGAGAGAGAGAGAGAAGCGGGGCGGCCAGGGTTGGTAGGGCGCCGCCGGGCGGTCCGGGTTTCGCGGGCGCCGCCGCGGGTGTGGCGGCTACCTGGTTGATCCTGCCAGTAGCATATGCTTGTCTCAAAGCTTAAGCCATGCATGTCTAAGTACACACGGGCAGTACAGTGAAACTGCGAATGGCTCATTAAATCAGTTATGGTTCCTTTGGTCGCCTCCTCTCCCGCCTCCTTGGATAACTGTGGTAATTCTAGAGCTAATACATGCCGACGAGCGCCGACCTCCGGGGACGCTGCAGATTTATCAGACTAAACCAACCTGGCCCGCCCGGCAGCTTTGGTGACTCTAGATAACCTCGAGCCGATCGCGACGCCTTCGCCGGGCGGCGACGACCCATTCGAATGTCTGCCCTATCAACTTTCGATGGTACTGTCTGTGCCTACCATGGTGACCACGGGTGACGGGAATCAGGGTTCGATTCCGAGAGGGAGCCTGAGAAACGGCTACCACATCCAAGGAAGGCAGCAGGCGCCAAGAATTACCCACTCCCGACCCGGGAGGTAGTGACGAAATAACAATACAGGACTCTTTCGAGGCCCTGTAATTGGAATGAGCGCACTTTAAATCCTTGAGCGAGGATCCATTGAGGGCAAGTCTGGTGCCAGCAGCCGCGGTAATTCCAGCCCAATAGCGATCTTAAAGTTGCTGCAGTTAAAAAGCTCGTAGTTGGATCTTGGGATCGAGTTGGCGGTCCGCCGCGAGGGCGCAGCCACCGCCTGTCCCAGCCCCCTGCCTCTCGGGCGCCCCCCTCGATGCTCTTAGCTGAGCAGCCCCAAGGCCCGGGCGCTTACTTTGAGAAAATTAGAGTGTTCAAAGCAGGTCGGCCGCCGGCATACTGCAGCTAGGAATAATGGAATAGGACTCCGGTTCTATTTTGTTGGTTTTCGGAAACGGGCCATGATTAAGAGGGACGGCCGGGGCATTCGACAGGCCGCTAGAGGTGAAATTCTTGGACCGGCGCAAGACGGCCTAGAGCGAAAGCATTTGCCAAGAATGTTTTCATTAATCAAGAACGAAAGTCGGAGGTTCAAGACGATCAGATACCGTCGTAGTTCCGACCATAAACGATGCCGACTGGCGATCCGGCGGCGTTATTCCCATGACCCGCCGGCAGCTCCCCGGAAACCCAAGTCTTTGGGTTCCGGGGGAGTATGGTTGCAAAGCTGAAACTTAAAGGAATTGACGGAAGGGCACCACTAGGAGTGGAGCCTGCGGCTTAATTTGACTCAACACGGAAACCTCACCCGCCCCGGACACGGACAGGATTGACAGATTGAGAGCTCTTTCTCGATTCCGTGGGTGGTGGTGCATGGCCGCTCTTAGTTGGTGGAGCGATTTGTCTGGTTAATTCCGACAACGAACGAGACTCTGGCATGCTAATCTAGTTACGCGACCCCCGAGCGGTCGGGCGCCCAACTTCTTAGAGGGACAAGTGGCGTTCAGCCACCCGAGATTGAGCAATAACAGGTCTGTGATGCCCTTAGATGTCCGGGCCGCACGCGCGCTACACTGACTGGCTCAGCTTGTGCCTACCCTCCGCCGGCAGGCGCTGGTAACCCGCTGAACCCCATTCGTGATGGGGATCGGGATTGCAATTCTTCCCCGTGAACGAGGAATTCCCAGTAAGTGCGGGTCATAAGCTCGCGTTGATTAAGTCCCTGCCCTTTGTACACACCGCCTGGCCGCTACCACCGATTGGATGGTTTAGTGAGGTCTCGGATCGCCCCGGCGGGTCGGCCACGGCCCTGCCGGAGCCGCCGAGAAGACGGTCGAACTTGACTATCTAGAGGAAGTAAAAGTCGTGAACAAGGTTTCCGTGAGGTGAACCTGCGGAAGGATCATTACCGGTGGGGGCTGGCGCCTGCCGCGCCAGCGCTCGCTTTTCCGCTCGCGACGCCCGGCCCCCTCTCTCGCGGAGGGAGGGGGCCGCACGCTCTTCCCGACGCCGCCGCAGCAGCAGCCCCAGAGAGAGAAAGCGCCGAGAGAGAGAGAGAGAGAGAGAGAGCGGAAGGCGCGCGGGCGCAGGCCGCTCTCCCGCTGGGGGGGAAAGGCGCCGGCGCTGGCGAAGGCCGCCGCGCGCTTCGCGGCGCCCCGCCCCACCGTGGCGCGCTGGCGGGCCGACCTCGCTGCTAGACCGCTGGCCGCGACCGGGCGCCGCAGGAAGCGCTGGCGGGTTGGCCGGGCGCCGAGGCCGCTTTCTTCCCCCCCTTCGCCGGTCCGCTGTCGGTCCGCCCCCGCCGGAGGTCGGGGGACGGCCGGGCCGGCCTCCGAGCCTCGCTCGCCACCGCTGGCCGGCGCCGCCGAACGCCGGTCGCCGGCGCCACGCCCTCCCACTCGGCGGGCGTGAGCGAGGTTTCGCGGCCGGGCCGCTGCCCCCGCTGCCGGCGGGCGGCCCGAGCCGCGGGCGTGTCCTCTCGGGCGCAGCGCCGGGCTACTGAGGGAAACCCCGGCCTCGAGACGGACGGCCGCGCGGTGGCAGCGGACGCCGGGCGCGCCTCGCTCGTGGACGCCTCCCCCGAAGGTGGCAGCGGGGAGGCATACTGGCGGGGCCATGCAGGTCGTTTCCTCGCCCCAGGGTCAGGTATCTAGCGCTCGCGCTTCGGCGGCTCATGCCATCCCCGCCGGCTTTTTTTCCCTCGGGCGCCGCCACACGCCGTTGGGGGGCCGGAAGGGAGAAGGGGGCCGCCGGGCCGGGCGGAGGTTTAAAGACTCGGGCGGCTCGGCACGCGCCACGCCGCGGGCGGCGGCGGCGGCCGGCAGCGAAGCGGTGCCGGCGGCGGCGCGCCGGGCGCCATCCGCGAGGGGGGTAGGGAGCAGCCCGCCCCGCCGATCCTCGCTGCTGTGGCGCCCGCGGCCCGCCGGCCGCGCCCCTCCCTCTCGCTGTCGGTCGGCGCCCCGCGGGCGGGGGGCAGCCGTGCCTTGCCGGGGAGGGGCGCCCTGCCCCCCTCTCTGGGCGGCCCGGTCTCGGCGGAGAGACCGCGCTGCAAGCTTAACCGGGTCCGCCGCTGGGCCGACCCGCCGCTCGACACGTGGCCTCGCCCCGCTGCTGGCGGTGCCTCAGCCCTACGCCGGCCGCGGGTGGCGGCCGCCGGGCCCGCCACGCCTCTCGCTCTCGCCGCCGGGCGCTGGCGCCTGGCGCGCCCGGCGCCGGCGCTGCGGCCGCGGCCGCGCCTCTGCCTCGACGGCCTCGTGCCCTGGCGGGCGCCGGCGGCGGCCGCCGTGTCGGCCGGCCATCCCTCCTGTCTCGAGCGGCCCTCTCCCGTGCCGTGCCGCGGCCGCGCCCGGCGAAGCGCGGCGACTCTCGTGCCGGGTGTGGCGGCGCCGCCGCTGGTCAGTGTCGCCCCCGCCTGGCCGCTTTCCCCCCGTCGCTCTTTCCTTTCCCCGGCCGCTGCGGGCCGGAAGGGTTAAGGCGGCGGGCGGCCGCGGGGCCGCTGCCCCGCGCGCTCGGTCCCCCGAGCGGAAGCGAGGGGAGCGGGCGTTGCCCCCCGGCTGAGCGCCAGACGCCTGCCGCCGGGCGCGTGCCCGGCGGCAGGCTCTCTCCCGGCGGGGCGAAGGGCGGCGGCGGCGGTCCCGGGCGGCGGCTCCCGGCGGCGGCGGGTCTCGCCGACCCGCCAGGCTTCCGGCGGCCGCCGGGCTCTCGGCCGGGCGGCGGGGGAGAGCCGGTCCCGCGAGGAGGGGTTGCGCCGGCGGAAGGAGCGGCGGTGGCCGGCCGGCGCCCCGCTGGCGTCCGTAAGGCCGCTGGGAAGGCCGGCCGCGCGCCGGCGCGGGCGGCCTTGGCGCTGCAGTCCGCGGATCGGCCGAGGCGAAAGGCGCGGGCGGAAGCGTGAGCGGGGTCGGGCGGCGGCCTCGCCAGCGCCTCGGCCGCCAAGGCGCCTTTGGGGGTCCCGTGAGCGAGGTCGGGCGGGCCGCCGTCCCGCCGGCGGTGCGGTCCGGTCCGGTCCGCGTTGGTCGCGAAGGCGCCAGCCTCTCCGTGCAGAGGCCGGGCCGAGCCCGGCGCCTGGGCCGCCTCCGAAGAGCCAAGGGCCTTGCTGGCGGTGCTTCCCCCCCGCCCTGGCGCTGGGGGGAGGCGGTCGGGGCGCGGGCCCCCCGCCATTCGGGCCGGCCTTCGGAGCGTATAAGGTGGGTTTTTTCCTCCTGTCTCTCCTCCGCTTCGAATGACGCCTGTGTGCTCGTGACGGTCGCAGTTGTTGGGGCCGCTGGCGCTGGCGGTCCCGCCCCTCCGCCGCCCCGCTGGAGTCGGTGCCGAAAGCCAGACAACTCTTAGCGGTGGATCACTCGGCTCGTAAGGCCGATGAAGAACGCAGCTAGCTGCGAGAATTAATGTGAATTGCAGGACACATTGATCATCGACACTTCGAACGACTTGCGCCCCGGGTTCCTCCCGGGCTACGCTTCGTCTGAGCCGCCGCTTGACGATCAATCGCCGTCCTGGGGGGGCCCCTCCCCGGGCGGCGCGGCTGGGGTGGCCTCGCAGGTCCGCCGGGCGCGGCGAGAGGCGACGGCCGGTCGCCCTCGCCGCCAAGAAGGGCCTTCGCCCCCTAAAGGCAGACTCGGGAGCGCTCCGCAGCTCCCCGCCTCCCGAACGAGCCGCTGGGGCGGAGCTCGCCCTGCCGCGATAGGCCGCGCCACGCGCCAGTGCGAGCGCGGCGGCGGCCGGGTAAGAGCGAGAGAGACGGCGTCGGAGACGCCGCGCGGTGCGAGCGAGCGAGCGAGCGAGAGAGGGCGAGAGGGAGGCGAGGCGCTGGCCTCGCCTCTCGGGCTCCACTCGCCGGGCGGTTGTCTGCGGGTGGGTACCGCGCCGGTACCGTGCCGCCGCTGCCGCTGCTAGCGCCGGGCGCGAGCGCCGGGACGGGGCGCAACCCCGCCCTCGTTGTCCCGAGCGCCCCTCCTCCTCCTCCTCCTCGCCGCGGTCGGTCGTCGTCCGCGGGCGCCGGGCGAGCCGCGCCGCCGCGCTTGTCGCTCTCCCCGCTGCAGGTCGCCGCTGCTACGCCCGGGCGCCGGCCGGTTCCTCGGTCAGGGCCGCTCTGCCGCGATGCCTCTGTTCGGTTCTCGCCTCCGGGATGGGAGTCTCCGTGTCCGCGGTCTCTCTCCGTCCCCGCTCCGCTCCGCTCCGTTGTCTCCTCCTGTGGTGGCGCCGCGGGCGCCAGTGTTTCGTGAGGAGGAGGGGGATGGAAAGAAAGGGGGAGGAAGGGACGCGGCGCTGCACGAAAACCGTCTCCGTCTCGTCTGCGTCTGGCCGGCCGCCCGCGAGGGGCGGCGCGGCGGCGGCGTGAGCGGCGGTGGCGCAGCTCTGGGCTTGCGACCTCAGATCAGACGTGGGCGACCCGCTGAATTTAAGCATATTAGTCAGCGGAGGAAAAGAAACTAACGAGGATTCCTCAGTAACGGCGAGCGAAGAGGGAAAA
>JAKWBO010000229.1:0-17500 GCA_034336685.1 Luscinia luscinia | reverse complement strand
CGGACAACAGGTCTACCCCTTAAGCGGGAATGCCGGCGGACAACAGGTCTACCCCTTAATCGGGAATGCCGGCGGACACCAGGTCTACCCCTTAATCGGGAATGCAGGCGGACAACAGGTCTACCCCTTAACTCGGAATGCCGGGCGGACACCAGGTCTACCCCTTAATCGGGAATGCAGGCGGACAACAGGTCTACCCCTTAAGCGGGAATGCCGGCGGACACCAGGTCTACCCCTTAACTCGGAATGCAGGCGGACAACAGGTCTACCCCTTAAGCGGGAATGCCGGCGGACACCAGGTCTACCCCTTAAGCGGGAATGCCGGCGGACACCAGGTCTACCCCTTAATCGGGAATGCAGGCGGACAACAGGTCTACCCCTTAACCGGGAATGCAGGCGGACAACAGGTCTACCCCTTAAGTCGGGAATGCAGGCGGACACCAGGTCTACCCCTTAAGTCGGGAATGCAGGCGGACACCAGGTCTACCCCTTAAGCGGGAATGCCGGGCGGACACCAGGTCTACCCCTTAAGTCGGGAATGCAGGCGGACAACAGGTCTACCCCTTTAAGCGGGAATGCCGGCGGACACCAGGTCTACCCCTTAACCGGGAATGCAGGCGACACCAGGTCTACCCCTTAATCGGGAATGCAGGCGGACAACAGGTCTACCCCTTAAGCGGGAATGCCGGCGGACAACAGGTCTACCCCTTAAGCGGGAATGCCAGGCGGACACCAGGTCTACCCCTTAACCGGGAATGCAGGCGGACAACAGGTCTACCCCTTAAGCGGGAATGCCGGCGGACACCAGGTCTACCCCTTAATCGGGAATGCAGGCGGACAACAGGTCTACCCCTTAAGCGGGAATGCAGGCGGACAACAGGTCTACCCCTTAAGCGGGAATGCCGGCGGACACCAGGTCTACCCCTTAATCGGGAATGCAGGCGGACAACAGGTCTACCCCTTAAGTCGGGAATGCCGGCGGACACCAGGTCTACCCCTTAAGCGGGAATGCAGGCGGACACCAGGTCTACCCCTTAAGCGGGAATGCCGGGCGGACACCAGGTCTACCCCTTAATCGGGAATGCAGGCGGACAACAGGTCTACCCCTTAAGCGGGAATGCCGGCGGACACCAGGTCTACCCCTTAATCGGGAATGCAGGCGGACAACAGGTCTACCCCTTAAGCGGGAATGCCGGCGGACAACAGGTCTACCCCTTAAGCGGGAATGCCGGCGGACACCAGGTCTACCCCTTAATCGGGAATGCAGGCGGACAACAGGTCTACCCCTTAATCGGGAATGCCGGCGGACAACAGGTCTACCCCTTAAGCGGGAATGCAGGCGGACACCAGGTCTACCCCTTAATCGGGAATGCAGGCGGACAACAGGTCTACCCCTTAAGCGGGAATGCCGGCGGACACCAGGTCTACCCCTTAAGCGGGAATGCAGGCGGACAACAGGTCTACCCCTTAATCGGGAATGCCGGCGGACACCAGGTCTACCCCTTAAGCGGGAATGCAGGCGGACAACAGGTCTACCCCTTAACTCGGAATGCAGGCGGACAACAGGTCTACCCCTTAATCGGGAATGCAGGCGGACAACAGGTCTACCCCTTAACTCGGGAATGCCGGCGGACACCAGGTCTACCCCTTAATCGGGAATGCAGGCGGACAACAGGTCTACCCCTTAAGCGGGAATGCCGGCGGACACCAGGTCTACCCCTTAATCGGGAATGCAGGCGGACAACAGGTCTACCCCTTAAGCGGGAATGCCGGCGGACACCAGGTCTACCCCTTAATCGGGAATGCAGGCGGACAACAGGTCTACCCCTTAAGCGGGAATGCCGGCGGACACCAGGTCTACCCCTTAAGCGGGAATGCAGGCGGACAACAGGTCTACCCCTTAATCGGGAATGCAGGCGGACAACAGGTCTACCCCTTAAGCGGGAATGCAGGCGGACACCAGGTCTACCCCTTAATCGGGAATGCAGGCGGACAACAGGTCTACCCCTTAATCGGGAATGCCGGCGGACAACAGGTCTACCCCTTAAGCGGGAATGCAGGCGGACACCAGGTCTACCCCTTAATCGGGAATGCAGGCGGACAACAGGTCTACCCCTTAAGCGGGAATGCCGGCGGACAACAGGTCTACCCCTTAAGCGGGAATGCAGGCGGACACCAGGTCTACCCCTTAACCGGGAATGCAGGCGGACAACAGGTCTACCCCTTAATCGGGAATGCCGGCGGACACCAGGTCTACCCCTTAAGCGGGAATGCAGGCGACAACAGGTCTACCCCTTAATCGGGAATGCAGGCGGACAACAGGTCTACCCCTTAACTCGGAATGCAGGCGGACAACAGGTCTACCCCTTAAGCGGGAATGCCGGCGGACAACAGGTCTACCCCTTAATCGGGAATGCAGGCGGACAACAGGTCTACCCCTTAACCGGGAATGCCGGCGGACACCAGGTCTACCCCTTAACCGGGAATGCAGGCGGACAACAGGTCTACCCCTTAAGCGGGAATGCCGGCGGACACCAGGTCTACCCCTTAATCGGGAATGCAGGCGGACAACAGGTCTACCCCTTAAGCGGGAATGCAGGCGGACACCAGGTCTACCCCTTAATCGGGAATGCAGGCGGACAACAGGTCTACCCCTTAAGCGGGAATGCCGGCGGACACCAGGTCTACCCCTTAATCGGGAATGCAGGCGGACAACAGGTCTACCCCTTAATCGGGAATGCCGGCGGACACCAGGTCTACCCCTTAAGCGGGAATGCCGGCGGACACCAGGTCTACCCCTTAACGGGAATGCAGGCGGACAACAGGTCTACCCCTTAAGCGGGAATGCCGGCGGACAACAGGTCTACCCCTTAATCGGGAATGCAGGCGGACAACAGGTCTACCCCTTAAGCGGGAATGCCGGCGGACACCAGGTCTACCCCTTAATCGGGAATGCAGGCGGACAACAGGTCTACCCCTTAAGCGGGAATGCCGGCGGACAACAGGTCTACCCCTTAAGCGGGAATGCAGGCGGACAACAGGTCTACCCCTTAAGCGGGAATGCCGGCGGACACCAGGTCTACCCCTTAATCGGGAATGCAGGCGGACAACAGGTCTACCCCTTAAGCGGGAATGCCGGCGGACACCAGGTCTACCCCTTAATCGGGAATGCAGGCGGACAACAGGTCTACCCCTTAACGGGAATGCAGGCGGACAACAGGTCTACCCCTTAACCGGAATGCCGGGCGGACAACAGGTCTACCCCTTAATCGGGAATGCAGGCGGACAACAGGTCTACCCCTTAACTCGGAATGCAGGCGGACAACAGGTCTACCCCTTAAGCGGGAATGCCGGCGGACACCAGGTCTACCCCTTAAGCGGGAATGCAGGCGGACAACAGGTCTACCCCTTAATCGGGAATGCAGGCGGACAACAGGTCTACCCCTTAAGCCGGGAATGCAGGCGGACAACAGGTCTACCCCTTAATCGGGAATGCAGGCGGACAACAGGTCTACCCCTTAAGCGGGAATGCCAGGCGGACAACAGGTCTACCCCTTAAGCGGGAATGCCGGCGGACACCAGGTCTACCCCTTAACGGGAATGCAGGCGGACAACAGGTCTACCCCTTAAGTCGGGAATGCAGGCGGACAACAGGTCTACCCCTTAAGCGGGAATGCCAGGCGACAACAGGTCTACCCCTTAACCGGGAATGCAGGCGGACAACAGGTCTACCCCTTAAGCGGGAATGCCGGCGGACACCAGGTCTACCCCTTAAGCGGGAATGCAGGCGGACAACAGGTCTACCCCTTAATCGGGAATGCAGGCGGACAACAGGTCTACCCCTTAAGCGGGAATGCCGGGCGACAACAGGTCTACCCCTTAACCCGGAATGCAGGCGGACAACAGGTCTACCCCTTAATCGGGAATGCAGGCGGACAACAGGTCTACCCCTTAAGCGGGAATGCCGGCGGACACCAGGTCTACCCCTTAACGGGAATGCAGGCGGACAACAGGTCTACCCCTTAAGCGGGAATGCCGGGCGGACACCAGGTCTACCCCTTAATCGGGAATGCAGGCGGACAACAGGTCTACCCCTTAAGCGGGAATGCCGGCGGACACCAGGTCTACCCCTTAAGCCGGAAATGCAGGCGGACAACAGGTCTACCCCTTAAGCGGGAATGCCGGCGGACACCAGGTCTACCCCTTAATCGGGAATGCAGGCGGACAACAGGTCTACCCCTTAAGCGGGAATGCAGGCGGACAACAGGTCTACCCCTTAAGCGGGAATGCAGGCGGACACCAGGTCTACCCCCTTAATCGGGAATGCAGGCGGACAACAGGTCTACCCCTTAAGCGGGAATGCAGGCGGACAACAGGTCTACCCCTTAAGCGGGAATGCCGGCGGACACCAGGTCTACCCCTTAATCGGGAATGCAGGCGGACAACAGGTCTACCCCTTAATCGGGAATGCAGGCGGACAACAGGTCTACCCCTTAAGCGGGAATGCCGGCGGACACCAGGTCTACCCCTTAAGCGGGAATGCAGGCGGACAACAGGTCTACCCCTTAAGCGGGAATGCCGGCGGACACCAGGTCTACCCCTTAAGCGGGAATGCAGGCGGACAACAGGTCTACCCCTTAATCGGGAATGCAGGCGGACAACAGGTCTACCCCTTAATCGGGAATGCAGGCGGACAACAGGTCTACCCCTTAAGCGGGAATGCCGGCGGACAACAGGTCTACCCCTTAAGCGGGAATGCAGGCGGACAACAGGTCTACCCCTTAAGCGGGAATGCCGGCGGACACCAGGTCTACCCCTTAAGCGGGAATGCAGGCGGACAACAGGTCTACCCCTTAAGCGGGAATGCCGGCGGACACCAGGTCTACCCCTTAATCGGGAATGCAGGCGGACAACAGGTCTACCCCTTAATCGGGAATGCCGGCGGACACCAGGTCTACCCCTTAATCGGGAATGCAGGCGGACAACAGGTCTACCCCTTAAGCGGGAATGCCGGCGGACACCAGGTCTACCCCTTAATCGGGAATGCAGGCGGACAACAGGTCTACCCCTTAAGCGGGAATGCAGGCGGACAACAGGTCTACCCCTTAATCGGGAATGCCGGCGGACACCAGGTCTACCCCTTAATCGGGAATGCAGGCGGACAACAGGTCTACCCCTTAAGCGGGAATGCCGGCGGACACCAGGTCTACCCCTTAAGCGGGAATGCAGGCGGACAACAGGTCTACCCCTTAATCGGGAATGCCGGCGGACAACAGGTCTACCCCTTAATCGGGAATGCAGGCGGACAACAGGTCTACCCCTTAAGCGGGAATGCCGGCGGACACCAGGTCTACCCCTTAATCGGGAATGCAGGCGGACAACAGGTCTACCCCTTAAGCGGGAATGCCGGCGGACAACAGGTCTACCCCTTAAGCGGGAATGCCGGCGGACACCAGGTCTACCCCTTAATCGGGAATGCAGGCGGACAACAGGTCTACCCCTTAATCGGGAATGCAGGCGGACAACAGGTCTACCCCTTAAGCGGGAATGCAGGCGGACAACAGGTCTACCCCTTAATCGGGAATGCAGGCGGACAACAGGTCTACCCCTTAAGCGGGAATGCCGGCGGACACCAGGTCTACCCCTTAATCGGGAATGCAGGCGGACAACAGGTCTACCCCTTAATCGGGAATGCCGGCGGACACCAGGTCTACCCCTTAGCCGGGAATGCCGGCGGACACCAGGTCTACCCCTTAATCGGGAATGCAGGCGGACAACAGGTCTACCCCTTAGCGGGAATGCAGGCGGACAACAGGTCTACCCCTTAAGCGGGAATGCCGGCGGACACCAGGTCTACCCCTTAATCGGGAATGCAGGCGGACAACAGGTCTACCCCTTAAGCGGGAATGCCGGCGGACACCAGGTCTACCCCTTAATCGGGAATGCAGGCGGACAACAGGTCTACCCCTTAATCGGGAATGCAGGCGGACAACAGGTCTACCCCTTAAGCGGAATGCAGGCGGACACCAGGTCTACCCTTACGGGAATGCAGGCGGACAACAGGTCTACCCTTAGCGGGAATGCCGGCGGACACCAGGTCTACCCCTTAAGCGGGAATGCCGGCGGACACCAGGTCTACCCCTTAATCGGGAATGCAGGCGGACAACAGGTCTACCCCTTAAGCGGGAATGCCGGCGGACAACAGGTCTACCCCTTAAGCGGGAATGCCGGCGGACAACAGGTCTACCCCTTAATCGGGAATGCAGGCGGACAACAGGTCTACCCCTTAAGCGGGAATGCAGGCGGACACCAGGTCTACCCCTTAAGCGGGAATGCAGGCGGACAACAGGTCTACCCCTTAAGCGGGAATGCAGGCGGACAACAGGTCTACCCCTTAATCGGGAATGCAGGCGGACAACAGGTCTACCCCTTAAGCGGGAATGCCGGCGGACACCAGGTCTACCCCTTAATCGGGAATGCAGGCGGACAACAGGTCTACCCCTTAAGCGGGAATGCCGGCGGACAACAGGTCTACCCCTTAAGCGGGAATGCAGGCGGACAACAGGTCTACCCCTTAAGCGGGAATGCCGGCGGACAACAGGTCTACCCCTTAATCGGGAATGCAGGCGGACAACAGGTCTACCCCTTAAGCGGGAATGCCGGCGGACACCAGGTCTACCCCTTAATCGGGAATGCAGGCGGACAACAGGTCTACCCCTTAATCGGGAATGCCGGCGGACACCAGGTCTACCCCTTAATCGGGAATGCAGGCGGACAACAGGTCTACCCCTTAAGCGGGAATGCCGGCGGACACCAGGTCTACCCCTTAAGCGGGAATGCAGGCGGACAACAGGTCTACCCCTTAAGCGGGAATGCCGGCGGACACCAGGTCTACCCCTTAATCGGGAATGCAGGCGGACAACAGGTCTACCCCTTAAGCGGGAATGCCGGCGGACACCAGGTCTACCCCTTAATCGGGAATGCAGGCGGACAACAGGTCTACCCCTTAAGCGGGAATGCAGGCGGACAACAGGTCTACCCCTTAAGCGGGAATGCCGGCGGACACCAGGTCTACCCCTTAATCGGGAATGCAGGCGGACAACAGGTCTACCCCTTAATCGGGAATGCAGGCGGACAACAGGTCTACCCCTTAAGCGGGAATGCAGGCGGACACCAGGTCTACCCCTTAATCGGGAATGCAGGCGGACAACAGGTCTACCCCTTAAGCGGGAATGCCGGCGGACACCAGGTCTACCCCTTAATCGGGAATGCAGGCGGACAACAGGTCTACCCCTTAAGCGGGAATGCCGGCGGACACCAGGTCTACCCCTTAATCGGGAATGCAGGCGGACAACAGGTCTACCCCTTAATCGGGAATGCAGGCGGACAACAGGTCTACCCCTTAAGCGGGAATGCAGGCGGACAACAGGTCTACCCCTTAAGCGGGAATGCCGGCGGACAACAGGTCTACCCCTTAAGCGGGAATGCAGGCGACAACAGGTCTACCCCTTAATCGGGAATGCAGGCGGACAACAGGTCTACCCCTTAATCGGGAATGCAGGCGGACAACAGGTCTACCCCTTAAGCGGGAATGCCAGGCGGACAACAGGTCTACCCCTTAATCGGGAATGCAGGCGGACAACAGGTCTACCCCTTAAGCGGGAATGCCGGCGGACACCAGGTCTACCCCTTAAGCGGGAATGCAGGCGGACAACAGGTCTACCCCTTAATCGGGAATGCAGGCGGACAACAGGTCTACCCCTTAATCGGGAATGCAGGCGGACACCAGGTCTACCCCTTAATCGGGAATGCAGGCGGACAACAGGTCTACCCCTTAAGCGGGAATGCCGGCGGACAACAGGTCTACCCCTTAAGCGGGAATGCCGGCGGACACCAGGTCTACCCCTTAATCGGGAATGCAGGCGGACAACAGGTCTACCCCTTAATCGGGAATGCCGGCGGACAACAGGTCTACCCCTTAATCGGGAATGCAGGCGGACAACAGGTCTACCCCTTAAGCGGGAATGAAGGCGGACAACAGGTCTACCCCTTAAGCGGGAATGCCGGCGGACACCAGGTCTACCCCTTAAGCGGGAATGCAGGCGGACAACAGGTCTACCCCTTAAGCGGGAATGCAGGCGGACAACAGGTCTACCCCTTAATCGGGAATGCAGGCGGACAACAGGTCTACCCCTTAAGCGGGAATGCCGGCGGACACCAGGTCTACCCCTTAATCGGGAATGCAGGCGGACAACAGGTCTACCCCTTAAGCGGGAATGCAGGCGGACAACAGGTCTACCCCTTAAGCGGGAATGCAGGCGGACAACAGGTCTACCCCTTAATCGGGAATGCAGGCGGACAACAGGTCTACCCCTTAATCGGGAATGCAGGCGGACAACAGGTCTACCCCTTAAGCGGGAATGCCGGCGGACACCAGGTCTACCCCTTAATCGGGAATGCAGGCGGACAACAGGTCTACCCCTTAAGCGGGAATGCAGGCGGACACCAGGTCTACCCCTTAATCGGGAATGCAGGCGGACAACAGGTCTACCCCTTAAGCGGGAATGCAGGCGGACAACAGGTCTACCCCTTAATCGGGAATGCAGGCGGACACCAGGTCTACCCCTTAATCGGGAATGCAGGCGGACAACAGGTCTACCCCTTAATCGGGAATGCAGGCGGACAACAGGTCTACCCCTTAATCGGGAATGCAGGCGACAACAGGTCTACCCCTTAAGCGGGAATGCCGGCGGACACCAGGTCTACCCCTTAATCGGGAATGCAGGCGGACAACAGGTCTACCCCTTAAGCGGGAATGCCGGCGGACACCAGGTCTACCCCTTAATCGGGAATGCAGGCGGACAACAGGTCTACCCCTTAAGCGGGAATGCAGGCGGACAACAGGTCTACCCCTTAAGCGGGAATGCCGGCGGACACCAGGTCTACCCCTTAATCGGGAATGCAGGCGGACAACAGGTCTACCCCTTAATCGGGAATGCAGGCGGACAACAGGTCTACCCCTTAAGCGGGAATGCCGGCGGACACCAGGTCTACCCCTTAATCGGGAATGCAGGCGGACAACAGGTCTACCCCTTAAGCGGGAATGCCGGCGGACACCAGGTCTACCCCTTAATCGGGAATGCAGGCGGACAACAGGTCTACCCCTTAATCGGGAATGCCGGCGGACACCAGGTCTACCCCTTAATCGGGAATGCAGGCGGACACCAGGTCTACCCCTTAATCGGGAATGCAGGCGGACAACAGGTCTACCCCTTAAGCGGGAATGCAGGCGGACAACAGGTCTACCCCTTAAGCGGGAATGCAGGCGGACACCAGGTCTACCCCTTAATCGGGAATGCAGGCGGACAACAGGTCTACCCCTTAAGCGGGAATGCCGGCGGACACCAGGTCTACCCCTTAATCGGGAATGCAGGCGGACAACAGGTCTACCCCTTAATCGGGAATGCAGGCGGACAACAGGTCTACCCCTTAAGCGGGAATGCAGGCGGACACCAGGTCTACCCCTTAATCGGGAATGCAGGCGGACAACAGGTCTACCCCTTAAGCGGGAATGCCGGCGGACAACAGGTCTACCCCTTAAGCGGGAATGCAGGCGGACACCAGGTCTACCCCTTAATCGGGAATGCAGGCGGACAACAGGTCTACCCCTTAAGCGGGAATGCCGGCGGACAACAGGTCTACCCCTTAAGCGGGAATGCCGGCGGACACCAGGTCTACCCCTTAATCGGGAATGCAGGCGGACAACAGGTCTACCCCTTAAGCGGGAATGCCGGCGGACACCAGGTCTACCCCTTAATCGGGAATGCAGGCGGACAACAGGTCTACCCCTTAAGCGGGAATGCAGGCGGACAACAGGTCTACCCCTTAAGCGGGAATGCAGGCGGACAACAGGTCTACCCCTTAAGCGGGAATGCCGGCGGACACCAGGTCTACCCCTTAATCGGGAATGCAGGCGGACAACAGGTCTACCCCTTAAGCGGGAATGCCGGCGGACACCAGGTCTACCCCTTAAGCGGGAATGCAGGCGGACAACAGGTCTACCCCTTAATCGGGAATGCCGGCGGACACCAGGTCTACCCCTTAAGCGGGAATGCAGGCGGACAACAGGTCTACCCCTTAAGCGGGAATGCCGGCGGACACCAGGTCTACCCCTTAATCGGGAATGCAGGCGGACAACAGGTCTACCCCTTAAGCGGGAATGCCGGCGGACACCAGGTCTACCCCTTAATCGGGAATGCAGGCGGACAACAGGTCTACCCCTTAAGCGGGAATGCAGGCGGACAACAGGTCTACCCCTTAAGCGGGAATGCCGGCGGACACCAGGTCTACCCCTTAATCGGGAATGCAGGCGGACAACAGGTCTACCCCTTAATCGGGAATGCCGGCGGACAACAGGTCTACCCCTTAAGCGGGAATGCAGGCGGACACCAGGTCTACCCCTTAAGCGGGAATGCCAGGCGGACACCAGGTCTACCCCTTAATCGGGAATGCAGGCGGACAACAGGTCTACCCCTTAAGCGGGAATGCCGGCGGACACCAGGTCTACCCCTTAATCGGGAATGCAGGCGGACAACAGGTCTACCCCTTAAGCGGGAATGCAGGCGGACAACAGGTCTACCCCTTAAGCTGGAATGCCAGGCGGACACCAGGTCTACCCCTTAATCGGGAATGCAGGCGGACAACAGGTCTACCCCTTAATCGGGAATGCCAGGCGGACAACAGGTCTACCCCTTAAGCGGGAATGCAGGCGGACAACAGGTCTACCCCTTAATCGGGAATGCAGGCGGACAACAGGTCTACCCCTTAAGCGGGAATGCCGGCGGACACCAGGTCTACCCCTTAATCGGGAATGCAGGCGGACAACAGGTCTACCCCTTAATCGGGAATGCCGGCGGACACCAGGTCTACCCCTTAAGCGGGAATGCAGGCGGACAACAGGTCTACCCCTTAATCGGGAATGCAGGCGGACAACAGGTCTACCCCTTAAGCGGGAATGCAGGCGGACAACAGGTCTACCCCTTAAGCGGGAATGCAGGCGGACACCAGGTCTACCCCTTAAGCGGGAATGCAGGCGGACACCAGGTCTACCCCTTAAGCGGGAATGCAGGCGGACACCAGGTCTACCCCTTAATCGGGAATGCAGGCGGACAACAGGTCTACCCCTTAAGCGGGAATGCCGGCGGACACCAGGTCTACCCCTTAATCGGGAATGCAGGCGGACAACAGGTCTACCCCTTAAGCGGGAATGCCGGCGGACACCAGGTCTACCCCTTAATCGGGAATGCAGGCGGACAACAGGTCTACCCCTTAATCGGGAATGCAGGCGGACACCAGGTCTACCCCTTAAGCGGGAATGCAGGCGGACAACAGGTCTACCCCTTAATCGGGAATGCAGGCGGACAACAGGTCTACCCCTTAAGCGGAATGCCGGCGGACACCAGGTCTACCCCTTAATCGGGAATGCAGGCGGACAACAGGTCTACCCCTTAATCGGGAATGCAGGCGGACAACAGGTCTACCCCTTAAGCGGGAATGCAGGCGGACACCAGGTCTACCCCTTAAGCGGGAATGCAGGCGGACAACAGGTCTACCCCTTAAGCGGGAATGCCGGCGGACACCAGGTCTACCCCTTAAGCGGGAATGCCAGGCGGACACCAGGTCTACCCCTTAATCGGGAATGCAGGCGGACAACAGGTCTACCCCTTAATCGGGAATGCCGGCGGACAACAGGTCTACCCCTTAAGCGGGAATGCAGGCGGACAACAGGTCTACCCCTTAATCGGAATGCAGGCGGACAACAGGTCTACCCCTTAAGCGGGAATGCCGGCGGACACCAGGTCTACCCCTTAATCGGGAATGCAGGCGGACAACAGGTCTACCCCTTAAGCGGGAATGCCGGCGGACAACAGGTCTACCCCTTAAGCGGGAATGCAGGCGGACAACAGGTCTACCCCTTAAGCGGGAATGCCGGCGGACACCAGGTCTACCCCTTAATCGGGAATGCAGGCGGACAACAGGTCTACCCCTTAAGCGGGAATGCCGGGCGGACACCAGGTCTACCCCTTAAGCGGGAATGCAGGCGGACAACAGGTCTACCCCTTAAGCGGGAATGCCGGCGGACACCAGGTCTACCCCTTAATCGGGAATGCAGGCGGACAACAGGTCTACCCCTTAATCGGGAATGCAGGCGGACAACAGGTCTACCCCTTAAGCGGGAATGCCGGCGGACAACAGGTCTACCCCTTAAGCGGGAATGCAGGCGGACACCAGGTCTACCCCTTAATCGGGAATGCAGGCGGACAACAGGTCTACCCCTTAAGCGGGAATGCCGGCGGACACCAGGTCTACCCCTTAATCGGGAATGCAGGCGGACAACAGGTCTACCCCTTAAGCGGGAATGCCGGCGGACAACAGGTCTACCCCTTAATCGGGAATGCAGGCGGACAACAGGTCTACCCCTTAAGCGGGAATGCAGGCGGACAACAGGTCTACCCCTTAAGCGGGAATGCAGGCGGACAACAGGTCTACCCCTTAAGCGGGAATGCCGGCGGACACCAGGTCTACCCCTTAATCGGGAATGCAGGCGGACAACAGGTCTACCCCTTAAGCGGGAATGCCGGCGGACACCAGGTCTACCCCTTAAGCGGGAATGCAGGCGGACACCAGGTCTACCCCTTAATCGGGAATGCAGGCGGACAACAGGTCTACCCCTTAAGCGGGAATGCCGGCGGACACCAGGTCTACCCCTTAATCGGGAATGCAGGCGGACAACAGGTCTACCCCTTAATCGGGAATGCAGGCGGACAACAGGTCTACCCCTTAAGCGGGAATGCAGGCGGACAACAGGTCTACCCCTTAAGCGGGAATGCCGGCGGACACCAGGTCTACCCCTTAAGCGGGAATGCAGGCGGACAACAGGTCTACCCCTTAATCGGGAATGCAGGCGGACAACAGGTCTACCCCTTAAGCGGGAATGCAGGCGGACAACAGGTCTACCCCTTAAGCGGGAATGCAGGCGGACAACAGGTCTACCCCTTAATCGGGAATGCAGGCGGACAACAGGTCTACCCCTTAATCGGGAATGCAGGCGGACAACAGGTCTACCCCTTAAGCGGGAATGCAGGCGGACACCAGGTCTACCCCTTAATCGGGAATGCAGGCGGACAACAGGTCTACCCTTAGCCGGAATGCAGGCGGACACCAGGTCTACCCCTTAAGCGGGAATGCCGGCGGACACCAGGTCTACCCCTTAATCGGGAATGCAGGCGGACAACAGGTCTACCCCTTAATCGGGAATGCAGGCGGACAACAGGTCTACCCCTTAAGCGGGAATGCCGGCGGACACCAGGTCTACCCCTTAAGCGGGAATGCAGGCGGACAACAGGTCTACCCCTTAAGCGGGAATGCAGGCGGACACCAGGTCTACCCCTTAATCGGGAATGCAGGCGGACAACAGGTCTACCCCTTAATCGGGAATGCAGGCGGACAACAGGTCTACCCCTTAAGCGGGAATGCCGGCGGACACCAGGTCTACCCCTTAATCGGGAATGCAGGCGGACAACAGGTCTACCCCTTAAGCGGAATGCCGGCGGACACCAGGTCTACCCCTTAATCGGGAATGCAGGCGGACAACAGGTCTACCCCTTAAGCGGGAATGCAGGCGGACAACAGGTCTACCCCTTAAGCGGGAATGCAGGCGGACAACAGGTCTACCCCTTAATCGGGAATGCAGGCGGACAACAGGTCTACCCCTTAATCGGGAATGCCGGCGGACAACAGGTCTACCCCTTAAGCGGGAATGCCGGCGGACACCAGGTCTACCCCTTAATCGGGAATGCAGGCGGACAACAGGTCTACCCCTTAGCTGGAATGCCGGCGGACACCAGGTCTACCCCTTAAGCGGGAATGCAGGCGGACAACAGGTCTACCCCTTAAGCGGGAATGCCGGCGGACACCAGGTCTACCCCTTAATCGGGAATGCAGGCGGACAACAGGTCTACCCCTTAAGCGGGAATGCCGGCGGACACCAGGTCTACCCCTTAATCGGGAATGCAGGCGGACAACAGGTCTACCCCTTAAGCGGGAATGCCAGGCGGACACCAGGTCTACCCCTTAATCGGGAATGCAGGCGGACAACAGGTCTACCCCTTAAGCGGGAATGCCGGCGGACACCAGGTCTACCCCTTAAGCGGGAATGCAGGCGGACACCAGGTCTACCCCTTAATCGGGAATGCAGGCGGACAACAGGTCTACCCCTTAAGCGGGAATGCCGGCGGACACCAGGTCTACCCCTTAATCGGGAATGCAGGCGGACACCAGGTCTACCCCTTAATCGGGAATGCAGGCGGACAACAGGTCTACCCCTTAAGCGGGAATGCAGGCGGACAACAGGTCTACCCCTTAAGCGGGAATGCCGGCGGACACCAGGTCTACCCCTTAATCGGGAATGCAGGCGGACACCAGGTCTACCCCTTAATCGGGAATGCAGGCGGACAACAGGTCTACCCCTTAAGCGGGAATGCAGGCGGACAACAGGTCTACCCCTTAAGCGGGAATGCAGGCGGACAACAGGTCTACCCCTTAGCCGGAATGCAGGCGGACAACAGGTCTACCCCTTAAGCGGGAATGCAGGCGGACAACAGGTCTACCCCTTAATCGGGAATGCAGGCGGACAACAGGTCTACCCCTTAATCGGGAATGCAGGCGGACAACAGGTCTACCCCTTAAGCGGGAATGCCGGCGGACACCAGGTCTACCCCTTAAGCGGGAATGCCAGGCGGACACCAGGTCTACCCCTTAATCGGGAATGCAGGCGGACAACAGGTCTACCCCTTAATCGGGAATGCAGGCGGACAACAGGTCTACCCCTTAAGCGGGAATGCAGGCGGACAACAGGTCTACCCCTTAAGCGGGAATGCAGGCGGACAACAGGTCTACCCCTTAAGCGGGAATGCCGGCGGACACCAGGTCTACCCCTTAATCGGGAATGCAGGCGGACAACAGGTCTACCCCTTAATCGGGAATGCAGGCGGACAACAGGTCTACCCCTTAATCGGGAATGCAGGCGGACAACAGGTCTACCCCTTAGCGGGAATGCAGGCGGACACCAGGTCTACCCCTTAATCGGGAATGCAGGCGGACAACAGGTCTACCCCTTAATCGGGAATGCAGGCGGACAACAGGTCTACCCCTTAAGCGGGAATGCCGGCGGACAACAGGTCTACCCCTTAATCGGGAATGCAGGCGGACAACAGGTCTACCCCTTAATCGGGAATGCAGGCGGACACCAGGTCTACCCCTTAAGCGGGAATGCAGGCGGACACCAGGTCTACCCCTTAATCGGGAATGCAGGCGGACAACAGGTCTACCCCTTAAGCGGGAATGCCGGGCGGACACCAGGTCTACCCCTTAAGCGGGAATGCAGGCGGACAACAGGTCTACCCCTTAAGCGGGAATGCAGGCGGACACCAGGTCTACCCCTTAAGCGGGAATGCAGGCGGACAACAGGTCTACCCCTTAATCGGGAATGCAGGCGGACAACAGGTCTACCCCTTAATCGGGAATGCAGGCGGACAACAGGTCTACCCCTTAAGCGGGAATGCAGGCGGACACCAGGTCTACCCCTTAAGCGGGAATGCAGGCGGACACCAGGTCTACCCCTTAATCGGGAATGCAGGCGGACAACAGGTCTACCCCTTAAGCGGGAATGCCGGCGGACACCAGGTCTACCCCTTAATCGGGAATGCAGGCGGACAACAGGTCTACCCCTTAAGCGGGAATGCCGGCGGACACCAGGTCTACCCCTTAATCGGGAATGCAGGCGGACAACAGGTCTACCCCTTAATCGGGAATGCAGGCGGACAACAGGTCTACCCCTTAAGCGGGAATGCAGGCGGACAACAGGTCTACCCCTTAATCGGGAATGCAGGCGGACACCAGGTCTACCCCTTAATCGGGAATGCAGGCGGACAACAGGTCTACCCCGCTGGCTGGGTAGACCTGGTGTCCTCGGAAGTGCGCTAAGGGGTCGCTGTTTTCGGCTGCCTCCGGCTGCCTCATCGTAGGAGGCGGCGTGCTCCGCTGCGCCACCCCGGTCACCTAGGCTTCGTTCTCTTGTGCTCGTCGGCCTCCTGGGCCCCGCTTGTCCGTATCATGGGAGACAGGGTTACGGGCGGTCTCCCCGCAGGCTGTGCAGTGCCTGTGTCCGTAGGCGGAAAAGGGCGGCCGCGCGGGGCGGTCGTGCCGGCCCAGGAACCGTACCGCCAATGCACGGCAAGGACTCTCCCGTGGCCTTGTCCGGCATTCCCGTAACCCCCAGTTGACTGGAGACAGGTGGAGGCGAGGCGAGCTGCTCCCGGCCCGGCCAGGCGAGGCGGGAGGCGCGAGGGCGAGAGAAGCCGCCGGCGAAACTCGCTGCGGCCCGGCTGCTGCCGGTTCCGTGGAAAAAAGAGTGCAGCGGGCGAGATGCGAGCTGCACCCCGGCCCAGGCGAGGCGCGGGCCGAAAGAGCGAGCCGCGAGAGAAGCCGCGAGCGCGTGTCCCGCTCCGGCCCGGCTGCTGCCGGTTTCGCGAAAAGCGAGCGATGCGAAGCTGTGCTCCCGGCCCAGGCCAGGTGAGGCGGGAGACCCGAGAAGCGAGAGCGGCCGCGAGCGCGTGTCCCGCTCCGGCCCGGCTGCTGCCGGTTTTCGCGAGAAGCGAGCGATGCGAAGCTGTGCTCCCGGCCCAGGCCAGGTGAGGCGGGAGACCCGAGAAGCAGAGCTGGCCGCGAGCGCGTGTCCCGCTCCGGCCCGGCTGCTGCCGGTTTCGCGAAAAGCGAAGCGATGCGAGCTGTGCTCCCGGCCCAGGCCAGGTGAGGCGGGGAGACCCGAGAAGCGAGAGCGGCCGCGAGCGCGTGTCCCGCCTCCGCCCGGCTGCTGCCGGTTTCGCGAGAAGGGGAGCCGGGTGCCCGCCGCCTCCGGCGATGGTGGCGGGCGAGCGGCGGCGCCGTCTCTTTTTCCGCCCGGCCTTAAGCCGGGCCGCCCGCCTGGCGGGTGCGGCGTCTCGCTGCCGGTCCGTGCGCTTTTACCGGCAGCCGGGCTGACGCGGCCGGGTTGCGCGTTGAGCCTGCCGAGAGGTAGGTTCCCGGCCCCTTCCTCGAGAGCCTCCCCGAGAGCACGGCTCGCCGGCCGCCGAGGTGGTCGCGGCCTGCTCCCGCCTCCCGACCCGCCTTGCCCAGAGAGCCGTCCGCCTGGGAAGGCCTCGCGGGGCGTGCCGTAGGCATCCGCCTCGCTCGCTCGCCTAAGGGGGCTCGGTGACGGAGTCGCCCGCGGAGTTTTGCCGGCCGGGTTGGCGGCACTCCTTCCCGCCGTGCGGCGTCGCTGAAAGCATGGTTCCCTTCCGGCCCTGTGCTGGGACTCAGCGAGGAGCGGCGAGTGTTCATTTAGCGGTGGCGGCCGGGTCATGTGTGGTCGGGTTGCGCCGTAGAGCGGGCCGAACCCGAC